>JAODAL010013032.1:0-92894 GCA_025379985.1 Phyllomedusa bahiana
TCTGATGTTAACAAGCTGCTTGCACCAAATTCTCAAAATTGTCTGCCGGACTACCAAGTAGTTTCAAATAGAGAAAAAAATTTTTTCGGGCCCAAATTTGGGAAATTGTTCATGGGGTTTAAAAAATATAAGAACATCAAAAATTCCAGCTTTTATTTTTCCCATGCAAAGTCCGGGGAATGTTTAAAAATGGATTTAAAACCCCAATTACCTTTTGTACAAAGCTCTAACAAATTGCTTCATCAACCCTAGTAAATATAAAGTGGGGGAGAAAAATTTAGGGGCTTTTTAATATTTCGCAGTATCACAATCATTTTTTTTCCTTGTGGGCCCCTGACACTTTTGCCCCCAATGACTTGTCTGCCCCTGCTTCCTTAAGTTGGATTGTATTTAATTATCGATATTTTGGGGTAAACCGGACTTTTATGGCCATATCCGATTCAATTCTAAGATGGTTAGCGAGCGGAGGGGGTTTTCCGGACAAAAAAATATATTTGGTCAAAAGGTGAAGTCTCATTTGTCTCAAATATTTAAAGAAAAATTAAATTTATGGCAATTATAAAATCTTGGGGGGAATTAAAATCACTGGAACTATGTGAAGAATAACAATTTCCCCAAGGGTTGTAACCCTTTGCCCAGCCAAATCTGGGAACCTGGGTTATGGACGGTGGGGAACGGGAAGCCACGCCTCTTCTAAAAGATTTATGAGCATCCAAAAAGAAAAGGGAAAAAAAAATTTTTTGGGAAAGAAACACAAAGCCCTTAAAGAGACAGCAGAAAGAATTCTTAAATTTAAGGGGGAGCCCAAATTCAATAAAAAAGAATTAGCCCTACAAAATAACATAGACAAATTCAACACATTTGAAAAAAAGAAAAAATCACAATTTTTTTGGACCCTGTGTGAGTTTCCGAGAGAACCCGGGCCTATTTGCTGAGATAAACCCCTTCTGTGTTAATTCGGTCACTGATCGTCTTTTTGGGACCTGATCTTTCTGACATGATTCCAGGCGGAATCAGAATAAAACGTTCATCAGATTTTCTCCCCCCAAGATATTATTTGAGAATAGTCAGATGGCAACCAAAAAAAAATAAAAGAAAAGGGAGAGGGAGGGGAGAAAACCAACCCCCAGACAGAACTTCATCTCCTGAAACAATCTTGCATCCTCTGTCATTCCCCCCTCTCCCTCTCAAACCACCCTCACAAGTGGGGGAAACCCCAACGACTATTCAGGGCCCACCTAAACCCTTTTTTTAGAGAAATTTGAAAATGGAAAAATAAACAATAATCTAAATAAAAGGTGGTTGAAACAGTGACAACCAAAAATATCAATTTATGGGATAAAATTCTAACAGTTTTCGAAAATCGTGTTTTGAGGAGAGGTTCATTTGTCCTAATAGATCTCTTAATAATTTGAGGGGATTAAGGGATACCATTGTTGCCAGAAGGGTTTAAAAGGGAAGAAATTTTTAAAATTTAAAGAATAATAGGAATGTAACTTTGGGGGTTTTGAAAGTGAGGATTTGGTGGGGGTCCAGTCACTGGGGGGCCTACTAAAAGAAAAATAAAAGAGAAGTCTAGGGTCCATCTACTTTGTGCCCAAAAAGTACAGAATGCCACCTGTTATGGATGATAATATTGTTGTTTGTCCAGATGGTATGTGATGGTATAGAGAAGATCAAGATGGGGGAGAGGTTGACAAATTATAAGTAAATCTACGAGAAGAATATGGGCCCCTTAAGAATCGGGAAAAAGATCACAACTTTGTGTTTAATCAACGGACAAAGGTGGAAAATTGCATTTTGATTATCTTGATTAAAAAAATGTGTATGAAACCTTAATAAATACACAAGGATATGATTACTAGGAGGACCCCCCGATTAAAATTCTTGGGTAATCAAAAAACATTTGGTGAGGCATTATCCTTGAAACTTATTAAAATTAAATGAAAAACAATTCATGTTACAAAATCCCACATTATCCACCTTCATGGCCTCCCAAAGGGACAAAGGGTAGTCCCTTTGAAAATGCAGCCCTACACCCCCGGCATTGGGAAATTTTAAAAACCCAAACATCAGTTTTTTTCGTAGAAAAATCTTGAGATTTTTGTAATTCTCTCCCGCCATATCGGGACCCCCACAAATGTTTGTTAAAAAACTTGGGGATAGGGGGGGAACATGGTGATTTTTGGTCTGCTCTATTGATGTTTGGGGCCTTTTATAAGCTCCACCCCCCATGACAAGGGAATGGAACTGTTTATTATCTGTCTATAAAAAGTATTCATCTGTGGCACAAATGACAGCCTTGGGCTGCTCACTTTATTCAAAACCAAATTATTTTGTATTTGCAGGAAGTATTTCCCCCAGCTCAGGGGCACGGAAAAAGGGGGATCCAGTTCCCCTACATAGCAAATTTTGCCCCTGGGGGGTGGGAGAGTACTGTCTTTTTTTTCTGAAAATAAAAACTTTGGGATAATTTGTTTTTTGGGGGCAGATATTTAGACGATATCATCTACTTTGGACTGGTCACGTGATTATTTTGTACCTTTGGGGGTGACCTAAATGAAAATATGTAGGCTTAAAGTTCACCTATAAAAATCATTTTTTCTCTGAATGATTTTTTTGATTTCGGATTCCCAAGGGTAAAAAGGCACTTTAAAACCCATGGTTTTTACCGTAAAATTCCGCTGGAATAGTTTACTAAGGGGGAAAAGTGCCCACCCTCCCCCACTAAAAAGGGGGATACCAAGGGGCAATACAAAAAATATCAAATTGCACGATATTAAACATTTAAAAAAGCAAACGACCTTAAAAGAAGGTTTATCCAAGGGGGTTCCCCCCAAAGACCCCTTTCGGAAGCCTATAACTTTGCCCCGGATAATACAAAAAAAATTTTTTGGGGAAACGTGAGGGAGCCACCACATGATTTTGTGCAAATTTAGGAACATTTGACGAATCTTCTCCAAATCGGGGGAAATTCTTAAAAAACATTGGGGCCTCTCCCCAAAAATGATTCTGATATCTCTGAATTTACGAACCAGTCCAAGTATTACCCTTTAGAAAGGGGAAACGTATTGGGGACATGTTGGGCACGTACTTTACCCTCCTAAAATCCTAAAAACAACTTGGCTATATCATCACGGGGTGGGTAAATTTAGATGGGGTGGAGAAGGCGGTCCATTTATTAAGTCTCAAAAGTTTTAAATGTTTCCACAACGTTTTTTTTTTTTTTTTGCAAATTTTCGCTAACTGTAAAAGCAAAGGCGAGTCTACCCAAATTTCGTGAATTGTCCAGGGGGTAAAAACTAAAAGTGAATTCAGCGTCGCATTCTGGGGCAGGGGAGACATAATATCACGGACCCACGGGGCAGCCACATGAACTCCATAAAAAAGAAATCCTTGAATTTTCCTTTTCAAATTTTTGAGGTGGGGAAACCCTCATGAGAGGGGGGGGACTTGATCGCAAATTACTCCAGGGAAGCACGTTTGGGTTTTCATCTTAAGACTCTTAAACCAAAAGGTTTAAATGACAATTATTTTTTACTTTATTTATCTAATATTGGTCCGGGATGAATTTTATATTTAATATTAAAATCATTTTTCTTTTATTTGTTTTTTTTCTATTGTTATTTTACAATTTTAGGTTTCTGACACCCTCTTTTGTCCATATATAGGTTTTTTTTATTCTTTTTAAATTCTTGATTTAGCATCATTACATGGGTATTCTTTTTGATGGTTAAAATAAATATAAAACTTACGCCCATTTTTTGCTGACATATTTAGAATATTTGTAGAGGTTTGGGCATGATACCACAAGGGGGGATTATAATTAATATCCATCTTTATTCTTTTCCCCTTTTGGGATAAATATATCTCCTTCGTTTACTAATTTTAATCCTGCTGGGTAAATCGTTTTATACATTTGAATAACATTTTTAAATTTTTTTGGTTGGGTTTTTTTTCCGGCCCGGTGGCATGGGTGTATGACAACGTTTTTCCCTTTCTATCTCTTGTTGTTGTCCTGCCTTTCCCCGGGATTTCTTTCCCGGCCCGGGGAGCTTTAACAAACCCACTCTCCCCGTTTTACATGCCGGGCATGCGCGGATAGCGGTTGGACGCCGGTTTTTTCATGCTTTCTATTATTTGTTTTCATTCTTTACATGGGCAGGGACATGTTTCAGGTGTCAGACCCAAACAGGGTAAATATTTTAAAATCCCCCGTTGTATTGTCATTGTCCACCCTACTTGCTACCTTACTGTGGGTGTGGGGACCGGGAATCCTTTTATTATATTTTTGGACTTGTCTTATCACCCAATTGACCCTTAACCCGGGGCGTGAGTTGGCCACATTGGGTTTTATCTTGTCTTGTATACTGGGTTTTTATCTGTTTCTGTACACTTCTTTTTCCTGATGAACCTCAAAAATTTTGAGGGGAAAAGGTCGGAAATATTGGTTGTTTATGGTTGGACAGCCAAAAAATGTTTTTTGTATTGGGTAGTTTTTAAACCCCAAATGTTTGGGGTTGGATATGATATTCGGATATTTTCTATCCTGTAGGGCAAACTCCCCGCACACCTGAATATTATACTGGTATTGATTGACTCATGGTGTGCTACTTTTCAGACAGTATATACCTCTATGGGAGTTTTATAATTTATTTTTAAAAAATTGACATTAGACTTATATGCATAGTCCCCCAGGGTTTAGTTTAGGAGGGGACAGGTTGGGGCCCCCTTATCAGGGCGACTACCCCCCTTTTTTTTGGTTAGGTAGCGTCTATGGGTGGGGTAGAAATTTTGGTTAGTTTAGGTATTTTGGTGAGCATATGTTTTTGCATTTCCATTTTTATTTTTTGGGATATAAATAAAAGTAAGTTTTTCCTTTAGGGTTTATAACCCTTTTTGGTTTGGGGTTGCTTTAAATTTTTGGTAAAATCCAGGGGCCCCGTTTATTTTATGGTTTGCCCCCTCCTATTTATCTCTTTGGAGTCTCTGGGGTTTTTTCCTTGCCCTGCTATCCCAAGGGATATAAGAGGGAAATTTTTGTGTATCCAGAAAGAAGTTCACCATCTTCAGGTCGACACAAATCGACTACTAGTGTTCATGATAACAGATTTTCTGTCATACAAATTTTATATTTTCAAATTCTTCTTTAAGTTTTGTTGGTGAGCAATAGGAAGAGATTCATAACGCTTACCATTGTACAAGGACTATTTTTTCAAGTTCGATGGATTTGTTTAAAAAATCTGTCAGTTTTTGGTCGATATTCTGTTAGTCCCATTTAAAGTACAATTCCTGGGATGTCACTGCAGAATATTCATTCTTCCTCTTGTTTGAAATATGGGAGAAACCTCTCTTCTCTTGTCTGATAAGTATTAATTTTAAATTTTGGCTTTATAAGATTTTGTTCATTAAGTCTGAACGCTAAAGCTTTTTGGATTCTTGGTATTATTTTTTTTCTAACCCTGTGGACCAGTTTTGGATCTCCTTTATTATTTTCATGGATGTCCATTATCTCGAAAACTAGAACCAATTCAGCAAAAGTAATGGAATTTTTGAATTCATGACCCTCAAAATTCCCTAAATCCATTCATAGAACCTTGGTGCCTAAAAAAGCATTTTTTTTGTCAACCTGTCTTACAGGTGCAGCAAAGATTAACCAGACAGTTAATGCAACATGCTATCACGGCACAAAAGTTATCTCAACGTTTTCAATGCTCTTCTGGCTTTGTTTGTGATCTATGAACATATAGAAAGCTAAGATATCACTGCCAAGCTAAACTCTGCTACATCTGTACCTGTTTACTAATCTGTGGATCCTTCAGAAATCTATTTCCCAAAATTTTATTTCTTGCACTACTTTTAGGCCATAGTGAATAAACATGTACTGTAGGCAACTGTCAGGAATAATAGTGGAAAGCAGATATTTGCCAAGCACTGTTTTACTCAGTGGTGAAGTTCCAGGGATGTCAGTGTGGCCAGAATATCCCAGCCTTTCCTTACAACTGAATTGCAGGAGGATAACTACATGGTGTGTGCCCCTGAGTCCCCAGTACTTGGTGGGAGAAAGTAGCTTACTGACTTTTTATATTTAGTATAGCTGCTGTGCACAAAAATGTGTGGATGAGAGGCCATTCCCACGTTCCTGGGCTAGTTTTCACTGGGTCTATGAAGGCTTCTAAAGGGCTATCGAGCCAGATATCACTGCTGGCTGGAGAGTGTTTTGGAGCCATTTCCCCCAACAGTACTAATAAGAAGAAGAAAGAGAGAATTTTTATTTTTTTTTCCAAAAATTTCTGATCTAAAAAAATTAAATTTTCAACGATTTTGGTCCCTAATACCCAAAAAAATTGGAATATTTAAATTTTTTCATTTCATAATTTTTCAATTTTTTTCAAAAACCCAAAAAAAATTGGCCTTTTTTGTTTGAGTGTCCCCAGAGTTTAAAGAGATTTTAACAGAGAACGAGAAACGAAAAGGCAAGAAAAAAAGGAAAAAAAAGATTTTTGTTTAAAGTTTTATTTTTTAAATTTTAAATTTCCCCAAGTTTTAAATTTGGAAAACTTTTATATTTTTTTTTTTAAAAAAAAAAAAAAAAAAAAAAAAAAAAAAAAAAAAAAAAAAAACCCCCCCCCAAAAATTCCAAACACAAAAAAACAAAAAACAAACAAAACCAAAAAAACCCCAAAAAAACAAACCAAAAAACCAACAAAAAAAAAAAAAACCAAAAAACAAAAAAAAAAAAACCAAAAACAAAAAAAAAAAAAAAAAAAAAACAAAAAGAAAAAAACAAAAAAAAAAAAAAAAAAAAAAAAACAAAACAAAAAACCCAAAAAAAAAAACCCAAAACCCACCCCCCAAAAAAAAAAAAAAAACCCCAAAAAAAAAAAAAACCCCCCCCCAAAAAAAAAAAAAAAAAAAAAAAAAAAAAAAAAAAAACAAAAAATTTTTAAAGGGGGGAAAAAAAAAAAAAAAAACAAAAAAAAAAAAAAAAAAAAAATTAAAACAAAAAAAAAAAAATTTTTTTTTTAAACCCCCCTTTTTTTGGTTTTTTTTTTTTTTTTTAAATTTTTTGGGTTTTTTTTTTTTAGTTTTTTTTCGGTTTTAAATTTAAAAACGGGATGACCTCTTCATTGTAAACAATGCCCTGTATCAATATGTTTTTTACATCTTTGTTTAATTTTTTATTTTTTATTTTTACATACTGATTTGTGTGGAAATTTGTTTATTAAAGCCCAACTAAATAGATCTGTGTTAAAAACTAACTTTTAATATAATTCGTTAAAAAAAAAAAAAGAGCTAGGAAAAAAGACAAGACAAAAAACACACTAACAAAAAATACATACAAAACACCAAAGGGGGGAACCGTGTGGGTCTATAGATATAGCCTAGTATAGCCCACTGACTCCTATCCAATTCCCTGACCTAAATCAGGATAATCGCCCGATAAAGGGCGGTCCCGTCCGGTTTCTGACCCTATAAAGACTGTTGACCCTTACTCGTTACAGTGATAAACTGTAACGAGTAAGGGTCAACAGTCTTTATAGGGTCAGGATCCGGACGGGACCGCCCTTTATCGGGGCGATTATCCTGATTTAGGTCAGGGAATTGGATAGGAGTCAGTGGGCTATACTAGGCTATATCTATAGACCCACACGGTTCCCCCCTTTGGTGTTTTGTATGTATTTTTGTGTAGTGTTGTTTTGGTCTTGGTCTTTTTCCTAGCCCCTTTTTTTAACGAATTATATTAAAAGTTAGTTTTTAACACAGATCTATTTAGTTGGGCTTTATTTTTTGGTGAATAACCATCTGTGGAATTTCTAGTACCTATACTAAGTACTTGGGTATTGTTGTGTTGAAATTTGTTTATTACCTTTAAGTATCCCCAATTACATAGTTTCTTGATAAAGGTAATATTTAATTATTCTCAGCTAACTACTGTTTTATTCTTAAACCTATAATAACTATGAATTACAAGTACAAGAAAATTGTCAATGTGTGTGCCAGCTGCTGGTAAAAATCCATCCCATAGGACTTGGAGCAAGATGTGAAATAAACCAGCTGCTCCAATATAATAAAAATCTATTATTTAATTTACTAGAATATCATTAGAAAATGATATATTTCCAAGTTGGTAACAGATTTTATGTAGTGTAGTTTTTACTTACATTATAAGGTCATTAGATGCCACAGAGGAATTTCTTGACCACATTAAAGCAAGACTTCTTTCCAAGTGCTACCGTGTTTCCCCGAAAGTAAGAAGCAACTAATCAGAATGAGGTTGTTATTATAGGTGACTTTAACTACCCAGACATAAATTGGGAATCTGAAACCTGTAGCTCTCACAAAGGAAAATGTTTTTGTCTATAACTAAAAAATAATTTACCTTTCCCAAATCTTGCAGGAACCGGGCCCGAGGAAAGGCCCTTCTAGACTTAATATTGACTAATAGACCTGACAGAGTAACAAAGATTCAGGTTGGGGGGTCACCTAGGGAATAGTGACCATAATATAATAAACTTCAATTTATCCTTCAATAGAGCTTTTTGTCATGGAGCCACAAAAACACTGAATTTGAGGAAAGGGCCCTAATTTTATCCTGCTTAGAGAGGCCCTAAACCGAATTGACTGGGTCAATGTGTTTAAAAATAGCCGAACAAAAAATAAATGGGAGATCTTTAAAAACATCTTAGGCGCCCACTGTGAGAGGTACATACCATATGGTAAAAAAAATAATTAGAAACAGGAAAACCCAATGTGGATCAAAGAGATGTAAAGGAGGCAATAAAAAACAAAAAGAAAGCGTTTCATCTACTAAAACAGGAGGGCAGTGAAGAGGCGCTAAAAAGTTATAAGGAAAAAATATGTAAAAAAATTATTAAGGCAGCAAAGCTGGAGACAGAAATACATATTACCATAGAAAGTAAAAGTAACCCCAAAATATTTTTTAACTATATAAATAGTAAAAAGATTAAAAAAGAAAATGTTGTCCTTTTAAAAAGTACTGAGGGAAAGGCTATAGAGAGCGATGAGAAAAAAGCAAACCTAATAAACAATTTCTTCTCCACTGTATTTACCGAGGAGGATGACCTTCCTGTTGATGAGCAAAGGGAGGAGGTTAATTCCAACTTAAATGTTTCTTGTCTAACCCAGGAAGAAGTGCAGCTCCGCCTTAGGAAACTTAAAATAGACAAATCCTCAGGTCCTGACAGTATACACCCGCATGTCCTAAGGGAGTTAAGTAATGTGATAGATAGGCCCCTATTCTTAATATTTATGGACTCTATAACAACGGGGTATGTCCCAAAGGATTGACGTATAGCAAATGTGGTGCCAATATTCAAAAAGGGGTCAAAAAGTGATCCAGCAAACTGTAGGCCGGTAAGTTTAACCTCTGTTTGTTAAAATGTTTGAAGGTCTTCTTAGAGATGCTATCCTGGATTATCTCACTGAAAATAAATGTATAACGCCATTCCAGCATGGGTTTATGAAGGATCGGTCCTATCAGACTAATCTCATCAGCTTCTATGAGGAAGTTAGTTCCAGACTTGATTGGGGTGAGGCACTGGATGTCATATATTTGGATTTTTCTAAAGCATTTAATACTGTTCCACATGAAAGGTTGGTAAGTAAAATGAGAACGCTTGGACTGGGGGAAAATGTGTGCAAGTGGGTAAGCAACCGACTCACTGATAGAAAACAAAGGGTAGTTATTAACGGTACATACTCAGACTGGATCCCTGTTACTAGTGAGGTACCACAGGGCTCAGTATTGGGCCCTATCCTCTTTAATATTTTCATAAATGATCTTACACAGGGATTGCACAGTAGAATATCGATCTTTGCAGATGATACTAAGCTATGTAAAGTAATCCACACAATAGAGGATAATGTGATATTACAAAGGGATCTGGATAGGTTGGAGGCTTGGGCAGAGAAGTGGCAGATGAGATTTAACACTGATAAATGCAAGGCTATGCACATGGGGAGGAAAAATCCATTACATGATTACATTTTAAATGGAAAAAGACTGGGTAAAAGTGACATGGAGAAGGACTTGGGAATCCTGGTGGACGGTAAACTTAACTGTAGCAGCCAGTGTCAGGCAGCAGCAGCCAAGGCTAATAGAATCATGGGTTGTATTAAAAGGGGCATAGATGCACATGATGAGAACATTATTCTCCCATTATACAAGTCACTGGTCAGACCACACATGGAATATTGTGTACAGTTTTTTTTACCAACGCACACCGAATACATTGTAAATCTTGAACAGGTTCAAAGGCGGGCAACAAAAATAATAAACGGACTTGGTGGACTGCAATACCCAGAAAGATTAGTAGGGTTAGGGTTATTTAGTTTAGAGAAAAGACGGCTTCGGGGGGACATAATAAATGTGTTTAAATATATTAAGGGCCAATATAGAGATCTCGCTAAAGATTTATTTATACCTAGACTGTATCAAGAACAAGGGGGCATCCTCTACGTCTTGAGGAAAGAAAGTTTCTACATAAACATAAAAAGGAATTATTTACTGTTAGAGCAGTGAGACTGTGGAACTCTCTGCCAGGGGAAATTGTCATGATGAATTCACTAACAGAGTTCAAAAATGGCTTGGATGCATTTCTGGAGAGTGATAATATAACAAGTTACAGTGACTAGGATTCTGGAGACGGGTCGTTGATCCAGGGATTTATTCTGATTGCCAGATTGGAGTCGGGAAGGAATTTTTTCCCTAACATGAGGACAATTGGCTTCTACCTCATTGAGCATTTTTGCCTTCCTCTGGATCAACACTTTAACACTTTAGCAACACTTTAGCACAACATGCTGAACTGGATGGACGTATGTCTTTTTTCGGCCTGACAAACTATGCAACTATGATGTTCAACTGCAGTTCCCCCTGTAAATATATGAATAAACTAATAACAAATTACTCTTCTGAATATGATAAGCCACTACAAATTAAGACTGTGCTGGACCACACCTGAATGACAAGGGGAATGGTGACATCCGTTTGTCAAGTTATTCATTAATTTCCAAAAAGATTAACAAAGGAATAACACAATGCAAATATGTGTCTGAGGTCTTTTCTAAGGGATACAATTATTTATTAAATTAGAAATGCAAGAACTCTTTAACTAGTATTAAAAAATTCTGAACACTCAACAAAATTGCCTGCACTGTACTTAATGTTTTGATATAATTATTTCAGTGCATTTAACATATAAGATATTATCCCTTTATGCAAATATATCAAGCCACCCCTAATCAATATGTTTTTGAAACTAGAAAAAAAACAATAAAAATGGAGATTACAGCCGTAATATGGAATTAACTAAAAAGAAGCTGTTTTTGTTCTCATCTCATGTTATAAAACATAGGTTCACTTAGCTATTGACCTCTTTTAATAAACTCATTTTTTCATACATTTTTCTTGGAAATATATTAAAGAATATATTTTGCAATACTGGCAAGAACGAGATCTTTTGAGCTATTGTAAGGGAAATAATTACACTTCATGTTTGTACTGTGGTTAGTTGCTTTTCATTTTTTGTAAAGCACAGTCATTTAATGTTCATTCTGTGTGGCTCAATTTTGGTCCAGAATGCTTATAAAAAATTTGCAGTTTCTGCTTTTTCTTTTTGATTTAGTTGTACTTGGCAACTGGGTGAGTTTGTAATCTTTGTTTTATCAGTTTGTCAGTGTTCCTACCTGTCGAGCCAATTCAGCTAAAGATGATTAGGAGTTTCTGAACACTTTCACAGAATTCTTTATATTATGTTGGACTTTGACAGTTTTCTGGATACCTGCAATCTGTCTTAAGGGAGTTAGGTTCCTTTGGTATCCATCGTTGTTTGGCTTTTTCATGTGTTTTTTAAATTTTTAAAAACATTTTGTCAAATAAAAAATAAGATGTAGCTTACATAGTTTAAAATTAGCCCATTGATTCAGGGAATTTCAGATGCAGCTTACACAGTTTAAAATTAGCCCAAGTTATTCATAAATTTCCAAAAAGATTAACAGAGGAATAACACAATGCAAATATGTATCTGAGGTCTTTCCTACTGATTTGTAGAAAAGACCTATAGAGGTTATTATTTACCTACTTTATGTAGGAAATGTATGTCAAGAAAAAGTAAAAATTATTAAAAATAATATGCTTCATTGATTTTCAGAAATAACAACATTGTATAGACTAAAATAAAAATATCATGAAAAGGCAGTGTCAACATCCATGAAGACAGTGCTAAAAACACATTCCTGGAATGATTACATAACAGTTATGAGCAATAGAGGAGAGTTGCTACTCAGAGGAGAGTTGCTGCTGCTGGATCAAAGGGTTAAAAGCTAAGTGGTCTAAGAGTATTCTGAGCGTGCGAGTGTGTCTGTTTTGTTTTAGTGTTTTTTTGCCTCAGTGTGGGACTTAATATTGGGGGACATTAGATTTGGGGCTTTTAGAAAGGGCAGTATTATACAGATTTTTCATATTTGTATCTGTTTTTCTTTTTTTTTTTTTTTTTTGGTAACATCCCCATGGTAATGTGTTTTACAAAGGGATTGGATAGTTGGGGGGCCTGGCAAGAAAGTGGCAGATTGAGGTTTAACATGATATATGCAAGGTTTGCTTCGTTGTTAATGGAAAAACACTGGGTAAAAGTGAATGGAGAAGGACTTGGAATCTGGTGGACAGTAAATTAATGTAACAGCCAGTGTCGGGCCCAGCAGCTTTTCAAGGCAAAATAGGTCTGGGGTGCATTTAACTAAGGCACTGATAGAACATGCATTTTTTACATTTTTGGGGACCGGGCAAGGAAAAATTTTTGAGGCTTGAACAGGTACAAAGGCGGCAACAAAAATAATTAAAGGCTGGGTGGACTGAAATTTATCCAGAAAGTTAGCAAGGTTAGGGTTATTAGTTTAGAGAAAAGACGGCTTCGGGGGGACCAAAAATAAATATGTTTAAATTATTAGGGCCAATATAGAGATTCTCGCTAAGATTTATTTATACCAGGACTGTTTTCTGAACAAGGGGGATCCTCTACATCTTGAGGAAAGAAGTTTCTACATAAACATAGAAAGGGATTCTTATGTAGAGTGGGGGACTTGGAACTCTCTGCCCGAGGAAATTGTCATGGGGAATTCACTAACAGAGTTCAAGAAGGGCTTGGATGCATTTTGGAGAGTGATAACATAAACAAGTTATAGTGACTGGGGTTCTGAGAAGGGTCTGGAAAATTTCTAGATGTAATATAATAAGTTTAGTGACTAGGATTCTAGAGGGGGTTCGTTGCCAGGGATTTATTCCGATTGCCCGATTGGAGTAGGAAGGAATTTTTTCCCTAAAATGAGGACCCAAATTTATTCTACTCATAGGGGTTTTTGCCTTCCTCTGGATCAACATTTCAACACTTTAACACTTTAGCAACACTTTAATAAATGGGCTGAACTGGATGGACGTATGTCTTTTTTCGGCCTGACAAACTATGTAACTATGTAATGCTTTAAAAATAATAATACACAGTGTCCAATATCTATTATATAAAAAATAAATATAAAATTAATAGCTAACCTGAAGTAAGAGAGTATGTTGATGCATTTCCCCAAAAACAGTAGAGGGACGGAATGTGTGACCTAATCATAACTCATCATTAAAAAAAGATAAAATACAATTTATATTATTTTTAATAAAAATAAAATATTAAATACCTAGCCTAAAGTGGAGAGTATGATGAGGTCTCACGCTCTGTCCCATCTACTGTTTTTGGGGAAATACATCCACATACACTCTTACTTCAGGTTAGCTATTAATTTTATATTTGTATTAAACATAATAAATATTGGACACTGCACATTATTATTTTTAATGTATTGTTTACTCTGAGTTGCTCATAACTATTATGTTATCATTTCAGAAGTATGTTTTTTTTTAGACAGGTCTATAGCAAGCTATGAGCTGGCCTAAGAGAGGGATTTTGCTCTGTGGCAAAACCACTGTTTGTACCCCAATACATAACTTATAACCTCTCCAATGCACAATGTTATGGAAAAGTATTTTTATGTTTAGAATAAAGAACTAATTTTTCAGGACACGTCGGTTTTTGGCTACATATTTTAATTGAAATGATTAAATCTTGTATACCAATTCATTAATAGCTAATAATGAAGATTCCCTTTGTAATTTAAGATTTAAACAACATGTCACTTTTATAACCAATGCACTTGTCTAAACAGCAATGACATAGTGGGTATACCCAAGAGAATTCAGACCACTTTAACTAATCAGTTGCTGTCCAATGATATTACTTTTACACCATATGGGAGAAGCCATATGCCAAATTGATTTAAAAAACATGCCATAAACCTTAACTACATCTACAGGTAACATCTTAAAAGCAGTCATAATTTACTTCTGTGGCATTTTGATAAGTACAGAGACAAAATGTAGCATGATAACTGGCCATGTCATTGCTTTCATCAAGTCTCTGGTGAACAGACACAAACTCAATTTTAAAGAAACTTTAGCACTGTATATTTGTGCTGTACTTTATGTAAACTTTAAACAATCTTGTGTATTCAAACCATCATTTTTTTTATTTTAAAGTTTTGAAAGCTTATTACTGTTCAACATGGGGTTAGTTTCTTGAAGTTGTCTGGTAAGGACATTTCAACTGTCACATCGATCCTGATTCCTTTCCTCTTTCACAGGAAGTAATGTAGGAGGTATCCTACTTCTGTTACATCAAAAACCCATATTTAGGAATTTCCAACATCTCACTATTGCTGTTAAGTTAATGGCATTTTAAACTGCAGCTTTATGGATCAGAACTATAGATATGCGAATCGATTCTAATGACGTGGACTTTGTTTAGAATTTCAGGAAAACTTCGGTTCTGCACAATGCCGAAGTTGATGGTACTTCGCAGGAACGAAGTGTCTTTTTTTTTGTAAATGGCCACAAGCACATGGCGTTACATGGTGCAAAGAACTCTGGGAGGAAGAAAGGAGGACCCTCAATGACATGTGCAGACATGAAGCCAATCAGAGACTGGCGGGATTCTGTGATGTCACAGCACTATAAGTAAGGACGGCACCTGCGCTCTTCACAGTCCTCTCGTTGTGTCTCTTGGCATAACAGCGTCCCTGCTGCTGCATTGCTCTCATTATACAGTTTTATTTAGCGATTGTGGAAGTGGAAAAAAAACATTACAAGTCTGTTACTTGCTCAGTCACTCAGTGTTCTATATCTGCTGCTATACAGATCTCATTATTTCAATTTCTCCTGTTGTATTAGGGAATTTTAAATTCAAGTAATCCACTCAATCCTGATAGTGTTGTATTGGGATATAAATACAGACCACTTTTTCTGCGCCATTATTTCAATTTCTCCGGTTGCATTACGGAATTTTAAATTCAAGTAATCCACTCAATCCAGATAGTGTTGTTTTGGATTAGAAATACAGACTGCTATTTCTGCACCATTATTTCAATTTCTCCTGTTTAGTGATGAGCGATTGTGTCAACTATCATTATCGATTCGATAGTCGATATCGGCAATTATCATGACGATTTCCGATAGTTGATACCATTATCATTACCATTACCATTACCATTATCGCCGATGACCGTTAAAGTCTATGGGAGAGGAACAACACCTTCATTCTTACACCCAAACAGGACTGGAGAAGCTGGAATTAACATCCACAACAGCAAACTGGATACGTGCTATATCTTAGGCAAAACAATTAGGTTATAAAAGTCACAGAAAAAAAAGTCACAGACCATTCACTATCCCTGTATGTACCACAGCATGACCCTTAAACCTGCATGATCCACAAATTAAAAAGTTTCAGAAGGCAGTATTATTTGAACCATCATTTTACTTGAACTGGACATTTAATATCCCTGTCCTAGAATGCAGCATGACCCTTAAACCTGTCTGACCCACAGCTTAAAAAGTGCCAGAAAAAGGAGTCTTTTAACCACCATTTTATTTGAACTGGACATTGACCATCCCTGTTCTGGACCGCAGCATAACACTTAAACCTGCATGACCCACAGATTAAAAAGTGCCGGAAAAAGGAGTCTTTAAAACAACATATTAGTTGAACTGGACATTGACTATATCTGTCCTGGACCGCAGTATGACGATTAAAACTGTCTGACCCACAGATTAAAAAGTGCTGGAAAAAGGAGTCTTTCAACCACCCTTTTAGTTGAACTGGACATTGACTATCAATGTCCTGGACCGCAGCATAACCCAAAAACCCGCACAGGTGCCCTTATGGACCATCAGCAGAAAATTTCTCAATAAGAAATAACTATTTTTAAAAACAACTCATTTTAAATTACTGTGTGCTAGAGCTGCTTGCCATTGACTGTGAATTGTTCCACCATGACATTAGAATGTAAGTAATGAAACAGATGTCCCAGTGGGTCAACGGCCTGTCTGAAAATCCTGCAGTCAGGAAAATTTATGATCAAGGCAGGTGAAGCTGTCAAGTGGATCACGCAGGTTCAGCTGGAGGGCTGCTTACAGTGGGTGGGGGTGAGAGCCCAGGCTGGGCGTCCGTCATCCATTAACATGGCAAAAATTCCCTTATGACGCAGCAACGAAAACAGTCGTGCTGAAGCAGAGTGCGGAAGCGGAAGTGTGAGCTAAAACCTCCAGCCTTTCTCAGTACACAGTCAAGACCAGGATAGCGCTTGAGAAATTTCTGCCTCTATGAGAGTGCTTGCCCCTCCGTATGAGTGCGGACCAATTGAGCTTCACTTGGAAATGCTGGTGGTTGACGATCCTGTTTCACCAAGGTGCCCTTTTTCTTGGCTTTCTTTTTCTCGTTTTACTCAACGTGTTGGAGGAAATTGTCTCTGTTCTTGGGGTGGCGAATGTGCTCCATACACCATGTCCTCTGAATAACCTACATCTGTTCAAGTCTTCCTGTACCTCCCTTGTACAATTCAGAGGAATATTTGTATCAGCTATTTTGTAAAGCTTTTTTAGAAGTTTAATTCTAGAAAACACATTGTTAAAATAGGATGGAATCCTACCACGTCTTTGTTTCTCTTTTTTTTTATTGTATTAAATGGGTTGTCTCACTACAGGGATTGCTAGCTATGTTAAAGATCTTGCAAAAACAAGTCATTTTGCAATATGTGTCCATTAACAGTGTCCTACCTATTCCTGTTTTTGACAGCACCATGCCCCATAAATTTCAAAACATCATCCTTGAGCCACTGTTGACAATTGTGAAGAACAAATGTCTGTTAGAAACCACATTTTTTAAAATAGGACCTGTAGTATAGCTGCATTTCACAGCAGCATGACCCAAAAAATTATAAAAATGACTTCTCAGCCACTGTTAAAAATTGTGAGGGAGAAATGCCACTTAGAAGCCACATTTCTGTTCCAAAGGACCTTGATTATAGCTGTATCTCACAGCACCATGACCCCAAAACCATTGACAGTGCGAAAAATTTTAAAGATGAAGGGAGTAAAAGGAATATGTTTTTTTCATGAAACCTTGTACAATTGGTATCTTTTACAGTCTCCTCACCGCAAAACCAGCAAAATGACCTTTTGGGAACTGAGGATAAGAATTGCAGTAAGAAATGATCATTTAAAAAACATTTTTGCAAGAGGACCATTTCTTGAGAGGTCCTGGACCTTTTCGATGGTGATAAGCGAGGAGCGGTGTTTCCGCTGATCATGGCTGGCGGAATCATCTCATCTTTTTGAGGCGGGACCCGTACTGACACTACCCCATCGTCTTCCTCCTCGTCCAGTGATGAAGCGCTCGCAAGCAAATTCTGCTGAAAAGACCACGTTGGATCCGCAATGTAGTGTCATCATCATCAACACAGGTGAGTTCCTCGTCCTGACATTCTTCATCCAGGAGCTGCGGGCTACAAGCAACAGACACTGCAAGACGTTGCCGACCGCCCGGGATTTTTGTCGATTGACTGGCTTCCTTCTCCTCCTCTGATGGCATCAGCTATTGGGCGTCAAAGCAGACAAAATCATCCTCTGTGGCCTTTTGATCTTTTGATATGCCTTCTGACCCCAACCGCATTTTGTCATCAAAGAGGTCTTCAGAAAATGGATTATCCACAGGGGTGGGTACACAAATTGACATTTGGGCTGTCTTCGCTTCATGTTGGACGGATGCTGACGATGATAATGATGACATATGTGGACGTGACTGGGAGGACGAGGAGGTAAGACTGCTGGATGCAGGTTGCATTAAATACTGAAGAACAGATTGGTGACGCTGTTCGTTACTAATATTCTCAGGGCCCTGACCCAGCGATGACAGGCCTGACGGTCCTGCAACCGATGATTCGCTGGCTTGCGTGTTGTCGCCAGCACTGGAAGGAGCACCTTCTCTCGTACCTCTACCTCCATGTCCTACACCCCTCTTTGCTCGCTTACCACCTGCATTTCACTCCATGTTCAGAAAGATAAAAATTTAAAAAGGTATGAAAGAGTTTTTGAAAGTCTCTTATTGAAAGACGGCAAATCACAGCTATTCTTAAATCCCTCTAATTTTCAACAGCCAACTAGGATTAGAAACAGAATTGTTTCTATCGAATACCTGTGAACTGCCCAGTAGGACTAGGAATTGATAGTTTTCAACAAACGATCATACAACTGTGCTATCTGCGCCAAACTGAGATTCACCGAGCGTAATAAAACTATTCAAAAGTTACACGGATGAGAAATTGCGTTTTTTGCAGCAATGACACACGAGAACAGTTACTAGAAAATTTCTGTATCCTAATGTAAGTACAAGGTGGCTCTTTGAACAAAACTGGGCTGCACCAAAGTGAAATACAGCTATTGAAAAGTTATACGGATAAGAAAAGGTGGTTTTTGCACCAATGAAATACACCAGCAGTTACTAGAAAATTTCTGTATCCTAATGTAAGTACAAGGTGGCTTCTTGAACAAAACTGGGCTGCACCAAAGTGAAATACAGCTATTTAAAAGTTATACAGATACGAAAAGGTGGTTTTTGCACCAATGAAATACACCAGCAGTTACTAGAAAATTTCTGTATCCTAATGTAATTACAAGGTGGCTCCTTGAACAAAACTGGGCTGCACAAAATAAAAGGTAAAATTTCACCTCAGGTGCAAAGGTGTGCTGGGAAAAAAAGTGTAAAAAAAACATTTCAATGTAGGTTCAAAGCAGAGTCTGGGCTGAACAATATACGCTCTCCTTTCAAAAGCCTGCCTGCCTGTCTGTCTGTGTTCGTCCGCACCCATACCCCCCTCCGCGGCTGTACAGTGCTAGATGCTTCTTTAAAAGTCTCTGTTTAACTAACTAAGAACTGAAATTCTCTAATCTACCTATATTCTAATGTTCACAGCTCAAAGCATAGTTGTCTGTATGAATAAAGAGAAGAACTGTGTCTCTGAGCTGAGCTTTATTGAGAGAGACCTAGCACACGTCCTGCTCTAGTGAGAGATACTGAAACACTGATGCTGAACAGGAAACGCTGTTCTATGCAAAACGAGGTCATGTGATTTTTCCAGCCAATGACAACCATACACATCACAGTCATGACGTCGCACACCCAGCTCACCCTGCTCTATGCTTTAAGCTGATTTGCTGGCCGCCAAAATGACAAGAAGCGCCAAAAATGGCGCGATAGTAATAGATTATCTGCAGATTGTCACCTAAAATATCACTTGATCGGAAATTTCCGATCAGCCTAAAAATCGTGCCGATTTCAACTTTGTCGATTATAATCGTTCATCCCTACTCCTGTTGTATTAGGGAATTTTAAATTCAAGTAATCCACTCAATCCTGATAGTGTTGTATTGGGATAGAAATACAGACCGCTTTTTCTGCGCCATTATTTCAATTTCTCCTGTTGTATTAGGGAATTTTAAATTCAAATAATCCACTCAATCCTGATAGTGTTGTATTGGGATAGAATTACAGACTGCTTTTTCTGCCCCATAATTTCAATTTCTCTGGTTGTATTAGGGAATTTTAATTTGAAATAATCCACTCAATTCTGATAGTGTTGTATTGGGATAGAATTACAGAACGCTTTTTCTGCGCCATTATTTCAATTTCTCCTGTTGTATTAGGGAATTTTAAATTCAAGTAATCCACTCAATCCTGATAGTGTTGTATTGGGATAGAAATATAGAATGCTTTTTCTGCGTCATTATTTCAATTTCTCCAGTTGTATTAGGGAATTTTAAATTCAGGTAATCCACTCAATCCTGTTAGTGTTGTATTGGGAGTCAAATAGAGTGTTTTTGTCCGCCATCATTTAAATTTCACCTGTGCTATTATTAGGGAATTTCAGATTCTTGGAATCCTCAATCATGTTAGTGTTGTACTTGGAGTCAAATACAGTGTGTTTTTTGTCCGCCATCTATACATTTAAATTTCACCTGTTCTTTCAGAAGGGAATTTAATTACCAGGGATCTCTCAAGCCTGTTAGTGGTCCATTTGGAGTCAAATAGAGTGTTTTTTTCCCCCACTATATACATTTCAATTTTCACCTGTTCATTTCTGTAGGGAATTTAATATCCAAGGGTTAATTTCTCCTCTTGGTTTGTTGGAGTGAAATATAGTGTGTCCGTATTTCTGCCACATACATGCCTGAAATCCATCAACTTCAGACCAGTGGGGGTATTTTAATATGTGGCCAAGAGTTAATTTATTCCCTTTTTGTGGAGAATTTTGTGTCAAATCCAGTGTTCTTGTATTTCAGCCCTACATAGATCTCAAATCCAGTCTCTTGGGATATTGCTATTTGTGGCAAAGAGTTATTTTTTTCATTTATTGTGGTGATTCTGTTAATTGCTGATACATGTAGAGCCCCCACAAAAGCATGGAGAGGGTGTCATCAGTAATTTTGCATTGACGCCAATCATTTTGCCATTCGTTTGATCTTTCAGTGTCTGCTTTCATTTGGTCAATAATACATCATTGCTAAAGCTTAAAAAGAAACAAGTTGAACCCAAAAATAAGTAAATGGAATATTTGCATATGTTGTGTGTTTTTTTATCCAATCCACAGATTGAAAGAAGGGGAAAACCAAACATAGTGGCAATGTCATAGAGTGGTGGAGGGTGGAAAAAGCATTAGAAATCCACAGAGTGGTCGACTGAAAGAGTGCTCAGTTGGCAGCAGCATGAGGAGACTTGAGTGGTGAGGTGGCAGCAGCATCAGAAGGCTACATAATGGCCCAGTGAAAAGTGGGGAGGTGGGTGGCAATACCAGTCCCTGGTAAAGATGGTGGGTGGTAGAAGGAGCAGCTGGAAGCAGATGTGTGGAATCAGCCCGGTGGCAGCATCAGAATAGTAGCTGAGGCAGGTAGCCAAAAGAATCCAGGGTTCAGGGTTTGCTCAAGGTGCTGCTGCTGGTGGGTACCTAAATCACTAGGGGGTGAAGAAAGCTGCTCATCAACAACTCCAGACTCAGGTTGCTGCTCATGGAGCTGGTACTGCTCGTAACCCCCCCATCCCTGCACAGCAGCCGAGGCAGTGGTACATGAGCATTGATGAACCACCCTGTCAGACCTGCTAGAGGATGGACCATAGCGCCACTGAATAAATAGGATGTCTCTATAGTACTTAAGTTTGTCCTCTGTCTTGGCAGGTGAAAAAATGCCCCCATTTGGGACAAGTAGCAATGAACCAAGAGGGTGGAGAGCCAGAAGTCATCCCTCTGCTGGATGGTGACAATTCAGTTGTCACTAGCCAGGCAAATCAGCATGCAGCGGGCCATCTGCGCAAGTTACTCTGAGGGACTCCCTGCCTCCATCTCCACTGTATACTGCCACAGGGTGTCTGGGTCGTCTTACTAATCCTTCGGTTGCTCCTGCTTCTCTCCTGTTACCTGAATTAAAAAATGACTCATTTCGCCAGACACTGCTTGTGCTCCAATGTCTTCTCCTCCAATTCAGCCCACACTGGACTCATGTGGCCGTGAGATGTAGTTGCCACCTCTCCAGTCGCCTGACCAGACAGATTTTGCAGCATCTGTTCCAGGACATGAAGCAGTGGAATGACGTTACCTCATCCCGTAGTCCTGGCGACTGACAAATAACGTGTCCACCTGAAAGGGCCTGAGCAAACGGCAGGTGTCACGCATGAGCTGCCACTGGCCGACATTAAAATTACACAGGGGTGTACTCCTGTCCGCTTGGATCATCAATAAACCATTAATGGCCTTTCTCTGTTCATCAATTTCCCCTTGTTCATCAATTACTCCCTGTTAATATATTTATTCCTGTTCATCAATGTCCCACTGTTCATCAATTTCCCCGTTTATCTATTACTCCCTGTTAATATATTTATACCTGTTCATCAATTTCCCCCTGTTCATCTATTACTCCCTGTTAATATATTTATTCCTGTTCATCAATGTCGCACTGTTCATCAATTTCCCCGTTTATCAATTACTCCCTGTTAATATATTTATACCTGTTCATCAATTTCTCCCTGTTAATATATTTATTTCTGTTCATCAATTTCCCCCTGTTCATTAATTCCTGTTTTTCTCTGTTTCTGGTTTTTCTGTTCTGTTTAGCTCAAGGATGGTGTGCTTGGCGGTCTCGAAATGGCCAAAGTAAATTCAAAGTTTCCTGGCCAGTTCTCTGAATGGTGCAGAGTCCACCACTTGAAAAGAGAGGGATAGCAGTATCACCAACTTGGACAGGAGCACAGTCAGCATCTTCAGTTAGGGATGGCTAGATGCATACTGCTGTCTCTTGTCAATCGTCTCAGTGACCGACTGCTGGCACCATGAGTGCCGAGGAGCAGGAGTATCTGGACCGGTAGATGATGGAAAAGACAGGGAGTTGTCTTCGGCAGAGGTGGTGAAGCCTTGAATGGGTGCTGCTGCTGTAGGGACAGGATGGACCACCACATCTGAAACACTTTTCTCCCAGGCCACTGTATGGTGACACTGCATGATGTTGATGCCAATGTTAGGTCCTTGGTCACGCTTTACTTTCTGCCCACAGATTCTACATATAGCCATGTTTGCCTCCTCCGGTGTCTTGTTCAAAAACTGGCACACGGTCGAGAAGGTGATTTTACCACCAATGCTCCGCACTGACTGACTGTTACCGCCGCTGCCTCGGTGAGCTCCTGCACCGCTACTTTCTGGGACCTGCAAAGTGGGTGGTCTAAATCGTGGCCGTTTGGCTCCCAACCTCGCACTGCTGCCACCCTGTTGACTCCCGGCCACACTACCGACTTGCTGGGCTGTGCCACTGCCTGACATGCAAGCTGCCGCTCTCTTCACCCAATGATAATGATGAAGCCCTTGCTTCCAGGGCCAGGACGATGGGTAGTCGAAGGTAGGCAACCGCCTAGAGCGCCACTTGATCCCAGGCAGAAAAGAGGGCGCAAGGAGGCATGAAGTGGGCTGAATTTTCCATTTGCTGGGCACTTTATGCCTTGTTTAACTAGGGCACCAGAATACCTTGTCCCAGCCTTACTTGCTTCACCCAGCTTTCAAGTGCGATCAGCTACATCGTTTAGATTTTTCCTGTCACCACCGTCCTCCTCAACGGTGTTGCTGTACAAAGCCTGACCGCTCGGAACATAACCCCCCATTGCAACTTGCCTCATCACTACTTGCCCGCTTCTGCAAGAAGCAGCGGATGTCTTCCCCACCTCTTTGCTGCCCACTGTCTTCAAATAATTGGTCCTCACTGTATAGTGGCACAGAGGCCACAGCACATAGTAGTTCTCTGGGTGTGGGAAGCAAACGGGACAGAGGTGGGTTGAGGACAGGTGAGGGACCTTCACTTGCTCCCCGGCCATGCCAACTAAGGTTTGTGTGTGACAAAGCCACCGACTCTTGGCTGGGGTTGTCAGATGTCATCTGGGAGAAAGTGTATGAACTATCCACACATGGCTGCTAGATGACAAAGGAAGCTGTGGCCTCGCAGGGTGACCCCTGCTGTGATGTCCCTTTACTGTGCTGCGAGCTGTGGCGGCTCCAGGAACCTACTATTGGGCTCTTTGACGCTATTGTAGGATCTTAGCCCTCAGCTTATTTTTCTCCAGCTGGCGCTGCAATAACTTTATCAGGCTGCATTCTTCTTCAGTTTTTTGGTCAGTTTTGCCCCCGTAAGTGCCCAGGGAATTGAAGAGTGAAGCAATTCTAAGAGCGGCGGCAGTCATGTGCGTGTCATACTAAAACACAGCATTGTATGAAGACCAAACCAAGCTCCCTCTGCATATTTGAGCATGGCACAACGTTCTACAGCACCCTACAGGCTCTCTGCAGCCAGGAAATAGCTGTTTTTTAACGTGATTCGTCGCGAATATATTCGGGTCGAAACTAATTTTGTTAGAAAATTCGGCGAACTCAGCGAATCGAATTTTTAAGAAATTCACCCACCTCTAATTATAATTCACGTAATGTATTAATCGTTTGTCATGTGCTCTATACATACGGAGCTTTAGAACCTTCAGCACAGTTGCATAGTAAATGTTACATACTCATCGTAAAATCCACTCTTTTCTTTCTATTTGGGCTCTCAATATGTCACTATTGTACTGGCAAAATAATTTGTTGTTCACAGAGCCTATTCTTTACAGGCAGCTTCAGGCTCACACTTCCTGATTAGGCTGTGGGCGATTCTACAGCAGTCTGATAAGAGGCGTTGTAGAGGTAGGAAGGAGAGTGAAACTTGCATTGGGCACAAAGGCACCATCTTGGTTTGTATTATTATGCCCTGAGTTTTCCCTGTCATTTTTTTCTTTCGCTCTTATGTCTTTTGGTTTTTACTATATAATTCTAAGGACCTGTCAGGGACACACACCAAGACACAGACAAGTGGGCCCTGACACTGGTTCCAGCCCCTGTCCCTGCCTTTTGGGGAACACGACTCCTTATTAGGCCAGCCCCAACCAGAAGACTAATGACTACACTGAGACAAACGAACACAGAACAAGTAAACGTAGTCGGGCAGTCCAAGTCGGTAACGGAACAGGCAGCGAGGTACAGAAACGTGAGACAAAGGGGTAACCGGTGTCCAAGCAATAGGTCAGAAAAGCACAGAACGACGAGCGAAGGAACGGGAAGAAAAACCTATAGCAGGCAAAGAGGGCAGGAAGGTGAGACTATAAATAGGGAAGGGGAGGAAGGAGAGCAGAAGTGATAGGAAGAAGGAATTGTCAATCACCAAGAGAAGAAGTTAACCCCAATAGTGCTGGAAGTTTTCTGGTCACGGGCTTTGGCCAGAAATCCATTAGGCATACAGAGTTTACAAGCAGCGTTCACACTGGTGAAAAAGAATACAAGGTATTACGTTAAAAACCATAGTTTATGTTGTACCGGCCATGGCCGGCGACCAGAGCCAAAAGCCGGGGTTGTGTCAGGCACAATCATGACAATAATATACCGTTTATACTCGAATATAAGCTGACCGAATATTAGCCGAGGCACCTAATTTTACCACACAAGCTGGGAAAACGTATTGACTCGAATATAAGCCTTGGGTGGGAAATGCAGCAGCTACTGGTAAATTTACGCAACTCAGCCACTCACATGCTAGACACATGCTGATATTAGTGAATTGCGATTCTTTGATTGTTTACGCAATAGAGTTTACCACTTCTTTTTTATTTGTACACCACCCTATTTACACACTGAATACTGGTAATTTATATAGATACTTCCTACACACAAAAAATATCACTTCTACATACATATATCTATATCTATCTATATTTATCTATACAGTTCCTTGCGAAAGTATTCGGCCCCCTTGAACTTTTCAACCTTTTGCCACATTTCAGGCTTCAAACATAAAGATAAAAATTTTTAATTTTTTTGTGAAGAATCAACAACAAGTGGGAAACAATTGTGAAGTGGAACGAAATATTATTCGGCCCCTTTACTTTCAGTGCAGCAAACTCACTCCAGAAGTTCAGTGAGGATTTCTGAAGGATCCAACGTTGTCCTAAATGAATGATGATGATAAATTTAATCCACCTGTGTGCAATCAAGTCTCTGTATAAATGCACCTGTTCTGTGATAGTCTCATGGTTCTGTTTAAAGCGCAGAGAGCATCATGAAGACCAAGGAACACACCAGGCTGGTCCATGATACTGTTGTGGAGAATTTTAAAGCTGGATTTGGATACAAAAAGATTTCCCAAACCTTAAACATCCCAAGGAGCACTGTGCAAGCGATCATATTGATATGAAAGGAGTATCAGACCACTGCAAATCTACCATGACTCGGCCGTCCCTCTAAACTTTCATCTCAAACATATTGGACACATAATTAATGTGAAACAATTCCATTGTATGTTATATTACAGATATACTAATACTTAAAAAAAGTTGAAGCACATAAGGAAATGTTCTGAAAAATACTTAAAGGGAACCTGTCACATAGGTTAAGCCCTCCTTTCTGAGGACTTAAAAAATCAATTAGGCTGTGCACATCCATATATTTTGAAAAACGTAAGCATAGGTGCACACTGAAAAGGCAATAGCATACATCTAATACAAATATCAGTGGCACACTAAAAACTAAGTGAAACATTAAGGTATATAGGAATATTGGAAATGCATTACTGCTAAGGAAAAAAATGAAAAACCTGGGACCCCTTAGTTTACAGTTTTTGATCAAAGATTGTATTAAGCTCACCTCCCAATAGCGTCAAGGGGATCCCAGTACAGGTGAGACCCTAACACTGAACATGTTACCTCACTATGATGATGCACCCTGAGAGCTGATGCGCCACCTTGCACTAACCCTGGACCCCGAACCACTGCCTAATGAAGACCGATAAATTGTGAAACTGTTGGGCCTTTTGGATTTGACGGAGAGAAAGGCTCCATGTCCGCATCTGTGTCCCTCCCTCCTCCGTCGCTGGCGGGACCTGTTGTTTTAGAGTGTCCAACGATCGTTCCCCGAACTAAGATCACCACAATGCTCATGCTGACAAGGGCATTGTCCCACTGACCTTTTGGTGCTTCTTTTAAAACTGGCAAGGATGGTGCAGAGCTCTTTCACGTGCCTCCACTCTCGGTGGTTCAAACACCCCGAGGTCCGCACCGCTGCTTGTCAGGGCCCTGTGTCAACTTCGTACTGGGGTAATGGCATTGCGCTGCTGCCACAATCGCTGAAGCATGTAGAGGGTGGATTTCCAGCGTGTCGCCACGTCAACAATGAGACAGTTGACGGGGGGGCCGAAACTGATGCTGCAAAAGCAGCCAGGCGGGACGAAGCAGGGTGCGAATGGCGGAATTGGAACTTAGACTTCGAGCCTTCCTCAGCAGGGAGTCCCAAACCCGGTAGCTCTTTAGAAATTTCTGGACGACAAGGTTCATGACATGTTGCCAGGCAAGGGATGTGCTCCAGCCTACCGATCTTAAGGGCGGCCAGCAGGGTTTTTCCCGTTATCGCACACCACCTTGCCTGGGACAAGTTTCTTGTCAAACCCCGCCAGTGCTCGGTCTCGTTGCGTAGAGCTGTCCAAGCTCCTAAACCTTGCGGGGACGGTCTCCAAGAAAAATTAAATTTAAACCCGGGCCCGGTTTCGATGGGCACATGTGCCCAAGGCCCTTCGGGAAAGAACCTGCACCCCATCCCTGCGGTTTAAGATCGTGCCCGAGCTGAAGCCCCCATCCCCCCAGAGACATCCACCCAGCTCCCCCAGTGAGCTGTACAGAGATATAGCGGCCGGGCCGTGCTTCAGCCCATGTGTCCGTGGTCAATGAACTTTTCCGGCCAAAGATGCAGCAACGCCTTAAAATTTTGGGATGCACGGGGCTGCCGGGCAGGGGGTTTTTTCGGCAAAGAAATCCCTGCTGGCTTTGGGTTTTTGGGGGCAGGCAAGGCCATGACGTGGGGAACCCATCTGTGTCCACCAAGGGAAAAGGAAAAATTTTCCCAAAGGGCCAAAACCCGGCAATGCCGACATTCAGGTTTTTGGGTTGGGGTGGTTTGGGTTAAAGTGTTTCTTCTGCTCCCAAACTGGAAGACAAAAGGGCTGGCTGCTAGAGGCCGCGTAGGGGCTGCGGTCGTCAAACTGGGGGAAGGAAAGGGGGTAGACGGGTCTCTGGGGGTGCTGGGGGTACTGGGGGCACGGTGGGGCTAAAGCGGGGGCTGTTCCCTGTCATGCTCTGGAAGACTGGGCACTGAGGAAGTTGGGGGTGGCGGAGAAGGAGGGGGAGACAGAGGGTGTGACAGTGGTTGGGCCCGGCGTGGGGTTGGCCTTTTTTTTGGCCAATTTTTTGCCTCCATTTCAACTCATGCATTCGCGCATGTGCTAGACATGTTGGTGGTGGTTAAACACCTAAGGTTCTTGCCTTAATTAGGTTTAGGCAAAGGCGGCATATGACATCGCTGGGTGAATCAGAGGCTTGCTCAAAGAAGGGCCCAAAATTGACAGGGCCCCGGACCTTTTTTTCGGCTAAAGAGATTGGGTTTGCTGACCGTGGCTGACGGAATCAATCAGCGGACTTCTGCGACCGCCCTCTCCCTTTTTTTTGGGGGGACCCGTACTGCACTAAAACCCCCCGTCTTCCCCCTCGTCCAGTGAGGGGAAACGCTCGCAAGCAAATTCGTGAAAGACCCCGTTGGATCCCCCAATGTCGCTATCTCACAACACGGTACTTCAGCCTGACATTTTGCATCCCGGAAATGCGGGTAAAGCAAAGGGATGCAAGGTGTTCCGACCCCCCCCGGGGGTTTTTTCCGATTGCCCGGTTCCCTTTTCCTCCTCTGAGGGATCAGTAAAGGGGGTCAAAGCAGAGAAAAAACCCTCTTTGGCCTCTTGATCTTTTAACATCCCTTTTGACCCCAACCCCCTTTTGTATCAAAGAGGTCTTAAAAAAAGGATACCACTGGGGGGTAAAGAGTTTACCTTTTGGGTCTTCATGTTGGCGGGTGTGATGGCTGAGACGAATTTGTGGCCCTGATGGGAGGGCGAGGAGGTAAGACTGCTGGATGCAGGGGTTTCATTAAAAACTAAGAACAGATTGGGGCGCTGTTCGTTACTGAGATTCACAGGGCCCTGACCCCCGCGATGACAGGGTGACGGGGCCTGCAACTGACGATCCCTGGCATAGGTTTTCCCCCAGCATGGGAAAGGGGCACCTTCTCCGTACCTCTACCTCCATGTCCCCCCCCCTCTTTGCTCGCTTACCACCTGAATTTCGCTCCATGTTCAAAATATAAAATTTGAGAAGGTATGGAAAGTTTTGGAAAGTCTCTTATTAAAAGGCGGCAAAACACAGCTATTCTCAAAATCCCTCAAATCAAAACAAATAGCAGGGATTTCCAAATTTAACTGTAAAGTAGAATCTATCAACAAACATGAACTGACCAATAAGTGAAAAAAAACACTGTCTGAAATGTATACTGAAATTAAACAGTATTTTATGGCACCTATCAGTACACCTGTGGTGGACTACAAAAGTTGCAGGATTCAAATTTAACTGCAAGGTGGGGTCCTATCAACACAGCTGCGCTGAGACCAAAGAGAAAAAACAAGTATCTGAAATGTATACTTGATAAGAAAAGGTAATTTTTGCACTTATCAACCCTGTGGTGACTAAAAGTTTCTGGATTGCAAATATAACTGCGAAAGAAAGATCTAATCAACAAAAGCTTGACTGACCCAAAGTGAAAAAACATGTATCTGAAATGTATACTGATAATAAAAGGTATTTTTTGGCACCTACATTCTTCTGTGGTGACTACTAAATTGCTGTATTCAAAATTAACAAGAAAAGTAGCTATATGAACAAACCTTGACTGACCAAAAGTGAAAAAAACACCTTCTGAAATGTATACGGGATAATATAAGGTATTTTTTGGCACCTATCATTCACCTGTGGTGACTACTAAAATTGCTGTATTCAAATTTAATCAACAAAGTAGCTCGATTAACAAAGCATGACTGACAAAAGTGGAAAAAAAACACCTGTCTGAAATGTATAAAACGGGATAATAAAAGGAATTTTTGGGCAACTCTATCAATTCACCTGTGGTGAACTACTAAATTGCTGTAATTTAAATTTAACTACAAAAGTAGCTCTATGAACAAAGCTTGACTGACCAAAATGAAAAAAACCACCCTCCTGAAATGTTTACGGGATACATATAAGTTATTTTTTGGCATCCCCTATCAATTCACCGGTGTGACTACTAAATTGCTGTACTTCAAATTTAATTTAACTACAAATAGCTCTATGAACAAAGCTTGACGGACCAAAAGTGAAAAAATCACCTTCTGGAAATAATACGGGATAATATAAGGAATTTTTTTGTCACTATCAATTCACCAGTGTGACTACTAATTGCTGGTATTCAAATTTAACTGCAAAGTAGATCTATCAAACAAAGCTTGACTGACCAAAAGTGAAATAAAAACACCTTCTGAAATGTATCGGATATTAAAAGGTATGTTTTGGCACCTATTAGTACACCTGTGGTGACTACAAAGTTGCTGAATCAAAATTAACTGCAAGGTGGCTCTATCACAACAGCTGGGCCAGCGCCAAAGTGAAAAAAACACACGAATCTGAAATGTATACTGATTTAATAAAAGGTATTTTTTTTGGCACCTATCAACCTGTGGTGACTACAAAGTTGCTGATTCAAATTTAACTGCAAAGTAGATCAATCAACAAAGCTTGAATGACCAAAATGAAAAAAAAACACTATCTGAAATGTATTCGATAATAAAAAGTATTTTGGCACCTTTCAAATCCACCGTGGTGACTAAAAAATTGCTGTATTCACATTTAACTGCAAAGTAGCTCTATCAACAAGCTGTACTGCGCCAAAAGTGAAAAAACACGTATCTGAAATGTATTCGGATAATAAAAGGTATTTGTGCACCTTTCAATTTCACGCTGTGTGACTACAAAATTGCTGTAATTCACCATTTAAGTTGCAAGGTGCCTCAATGACAAAGCTGTAGGCGCCAAAGTGAAAAAACACGATCTGAAATGTATTCGGATAAGAAAAAGGTAATTTTTGGCACTTTTCAATTCACCTGTTGGTGACATACAAAATTTCTGTATTCACATTTAAGTGCAAGTGCCTCAATAACAAAAGCTGTAGTGCTCCAAAGTGAAAAAACACGTATCTGAAATGTATTTGGATAATAAAAGGTATTTTGGCACCTTTCAATTCACCTGTGTGACTACAAAATTGCTGTATTCACATTTAATCTGCAAAGTAGCCTATCAACAAAGCTTGTACTGCGTCAAAGTGGAAAAAACACGTATCTGAAATGATTCGGAAAATGAAAGGTATTTTGGCACCTTACAACCTGTGCTGACTACAAAAATGCTGGATTCTAATTTAACTGCAAGGTGTGCTATATCAACAAGAGCTGGAATGGGCAAAATTGAAAGGAAGAACACCTATCTGAAATGTATACTGAAAATAAAAGTGGTTTTTGCACCTACTCCAAAGAGGACCTGCAGTTACTAGAAAAGATGTGTGTCCCAAATAATAATTCATCTGCCCATTTTCCAGGAAATATTTTCCAATAGAAAACTGTTTATAATAAAGCTATTGCAGTGCAACTTCTACACTAAATCTTGTGAACTATATCCAGTATTCTTTAAAGAGCTTGTCCTGGTTCGCCTGCGGGAACCCCTCCTCCCCCTCCCCCCGCTCTCCCCCGTCGACTGTTACAGCGGTAGATGCTCCTTTAAAAAATTCCTACCTAATTGACATAAAATCTTCCAATCTCTGATCTATACCTAAGATGTAAGGATCACAGCTAACAGTAGAAGCTTTCTCTGTGAAAGGAAATAGAATAATTTCGCTGAGAGCTGTTTGCTGAGCTCTTTGACAGAGGCGAGCGCATGTCCTTCTGCTCTGAACGCTGACAGGACCACTGATCATGAACAGAAGGGCTGTTCTATGTAAAACGAGTCATGTGATTTTCAGCAATCGCAACCATAAACATCCCCATCATGACGTCCGCAACCACACATCCACACTGCTCTATTCTGTAAGCTGATTTGCGCCGCCAAAATGACAGGAAGCGCCAAAAAATGCGCGATATTAATAGATTATGCACAGATATTAACCCTAAATTAACGCCGTGATCTAAAAAAAATCCACAATCAACGTAAATAACCGTGCCGATTTCAACTTGTCGATAATAATCCTCAACACTAAAGGACAACTCTAATTGGTTGCTATGGTTAACTAAGAAAGTCTTAGACCTAAACAGTTTTCATACATGAGGCCCTTTGTTTTTTACTATTTTCATCATATTATATACAGTATATGAAGAGATTATGTAAAAAAAGACATACAAATAAAGCCACATGTATCATGGAAAAAAATTTGTAGAATAACTGAGTGTGAGAAAGTGTTATAGTGTTCAAACCTATGTGTATTAAACTCTTTTTCTGATACAAGATATATGAGTACATCTTTGTGCCAGTAAAGCCCTAAGGCTTACTCAGTAAATCTGCCATTTAGAAGGCTGGTGTCAGCTGCTAATTTCAGCTGACACCCGTCGCTAACAGCAGGGAATGTAGCCAGATCTGTTCTGTGCTGTTTCACCCTTTAGACGCTGTGGTGAACAAGGCCTTGGTATTTAAATGAATGAGAAACTGTGCTGTGCCCCACTCCTCACTCCGATTGGCAGCGAGATCATGGGGTGTTGGTTGCTTTAATGGCAGCTGGAAGCCTAACGAAGGCTTCTATAGCTCCCATGTTTTAGTTTCTTTTACTTTCTGCCCAAGTTTTGCTGGAATTGTATAAACCTGCAGAATACAGAAAGTACATCATTTATACTGAAGAGTGCATGACATAAAAACAAACCCCCTGCAAATGTGGCGCAAGTTTTTTTCTTTACATTTCACTCATTTAGATGTTTTTGGTTTTCCAGAATATTCTAAGGTGTGGCCAAGAGCAGCATTAAAAACTACATTTTGTCCTGCAAAGAAACACCTACATATGTTTATGTAGATGGAAAGATAAAAAAGTTATGCCTCCTGGAAGGTGGGGAAGAAAAAAATGAGGAGCCATATTATGACCAGCTGTCAGGAAGAGGTTAAAAAAAAAGAAAATAAGCCTGTTTAGGAAGGGGATAAATGACTGATTAAACACTAATTAATAATGAATTTATTTATTATGCAGACATGATACAGATAGAACATAGATGGAAGTCAAATGATAGATTTTTTTCAGTTATAACCCTATACGAATATTGTCTCAAAGGTGTCCTAACAGTATAAGACACACTGCAAATTCAAAGTGTGGTGACTGTTTTTGGTTCATCAAAACCTTGCCAATGCCTAATGGGATATTGCTTTTGAAAAGCTACTGAAGGCAAAAAGTAACAGTTCATTTTCTGAAGAAATTGCCAGGTCAAGTGTCTGATTAAACAATATATCTTGCACTGTGCAAATACCAAAGGATGAAGATGTATTACTAGTTAATTGAAAACATCCTTTACAGATTATTTCTAAGTGAAATTGATTCTAAAGAGATTTTTCTTTGATTTTTAATTTCTGTTCAGAGACTCCTACAGCATACGAGACAGGAAGTGTGGAATGGAAAAGGACATTTTCCCATAGGACTCGGATTTCCATTTAATGTTTTCAAAGGAAAGTATTGATCCACGTGTGTAACAGATAGTAAGGCCAATGAAAAATGCCTGACAATTGGAAAACATATTGCACCTTAATTTAAATTGGAGGTAAAAGGTAACAATTATTGATCTATTGCCAAATTAAAATGTTACCCATTATAGTCATAAGCCAAGGATGTAAATGTAACTGTATTAGCCAATATTCAATTCAGTACTGCTACTTTACAGCACATCATTTATAGCTAAGACACTACAGTGCCAACCCCATGAGGAGCTTTGGAATGAATACATTTACTTATTGAACTTTAAATGTTGACTGGTAAATATCATTCTCTTAGTTTATGTGCATCTTTAGGAGACGAAGTAATTCATAACTAAAAACTAATAATTAAAAGGATGCTATCAAGAACAATGAATGACAGTGTAATATAGTGGGGGACGGAGTTCCAGGAAACAGTGCTGGAAAGAATAGAAAAAAATAGACTATAGAACTTAAAGAGGGCATGGCGGTACTCTTGGAATGTAAATTCTTGTATTCCTATAGTTACAATCTAACATTAAGAAAGTTATAATTTCTTTGTTATTCTTGCTAACATAAATAATTTTGTTTACAGCTGGGTGTTACAATTTTTCTTGGGTATGTCAGGACAAGTGGGACATGTCAGATTTTGTAGGGACACAACTGTGTTGACAGAGGGAATGGTAAATGTAGTATGGTATTGGCATATAAATAGATGTACACAGAACCTCAAACATTTGACACAAAATGACTGAAAGCCTGTAGAGATATCAAATTACTCTCAGTAGAACAATTCTTATTTAGTTTAGACAATCTCCATGGGTATTATACATCAGCATCACAAATCTCTTTATTTCTCAGTGTAGGTAAGGAGTATAATCAAGGGTACTTAGCTTTCAGAAGCTTGTCTACACTGGGTGAAGTTGTTGGTTAGTAGTGTGGCACTTTGAATTTGGGTTGATATCAAATTTGACTTGAAGTTGACAAGATTACAATTTTTGACCCTAACCCTAAATTCGATTACTGTGTCACTTGTAGTTATCAACCACAACATATGGTGTACCAGAAGTGACCACTATTTTCTGATAAATGAAAGTGACACTCAGTGGTGTCATTGGGCTTGCAGTGACACGACACTGGGAGGACCTGGATCAGTAAGTTAAATCCTAAATCCATAAAAATCCTAACCTCAATTTGGATTAGAGTTACAGTTAGGATTAGGGTTAGGCTTCATAATCCAAATTTTTTCATAACCGCTGTCAAAAAATATGGACTTATTCATGCAACACTATTTATTTATGGGCCTTTATATGTAACCCAGCATGTTAAATACATGCCGTTGAACAGAACTCTTTCAAGATTAAGAAAGCCTTAGGTGTGATCTTCACTGGAAAAAAAATGGAAGGCCAACTTCTTGAGAGGCAATAGCAAGTCAAAAAAGCAACAACACACCGAAATTGACGTTTGGACTGGGCAATCCAATGATTCTAATCCATCTACAACATTATTATTATTATTATTTATTTTAAGCGCCATTGATTCCAGGGCGTTGTACATTCGAGGGGGTTACATACATAACATAAGTCAAACGAGTACAATGATAAGTGAATAATGACAATTGGCACGACAGAGGGAGAGAGGACCCTACCCGTGAGGACTTACAATCTACAAGGAGGGGGAAAGAGACAGGAGGTGAGGGGCAGACATGTTTGTGGAGGAAGTAGTGACAGCAAGGTTAGTGTAGGTTATAGGCAACATTAACATATCAATATATCCAGCCACAGTTAGTGTTGCATGAAAAGAATAAAAATTAGCCTTTAAGCCTATATATTTATAAAATGGACCAACATAGCCTCAACAAATCCCTAATACGCTCCTGATAAGACTATCTATTCCCTACCTATAAATATACTGGAGTAACTGCTCCAATAAGGGCGACCACAAGTGGATAAATATCTGTTTTATTCCCTATAATGATTCTCCAAAAATAGAAAAATGGAAGCAAGAAAGATCACATGGATATCACAGTCATATAAATCCGGGATAAACTTAGGCTATACTGAATAGCTTTCCATTCACACAAGTTACCACAGACAATGGTATTGATACAAAAAAGACAGGGTGATACCATTCCATATAATCAACTGATGAACTATACTTGGGGTTCCAAAAATCCAACACAGTTTCCTCTACATCCTCACAGGGTTCGTCAGGGACAAATATAAGCACCATAGATAGGAAGTCACAAACAATATTGATATGTAATACAGGTGACTTACAAAATTGAGCAAAAAAATCTATCAACACATGAGCAGAGTCACAAAGCAATACTTAAAAATTGATATCCATGCTACTGTAGTTCTAACATACTTACAGTGCCGTCATATTAATAGCTGAATTATTCCAATAATAGCCCTTCATATCAGCCCTTCTAATGAGGAGGTCCATTTGAAGATGTAAGTGGGCACCAGAGACATGATATGGCCTGGGTGATCTGAAGGACCATTGTCCAAAGTATTGGCCACTAATATGAAGGGTCATTATTGGAATAATTGGGCTATCAATATGATAGCACTGCAAGTATGCTAGAACTACAGTAGCATGGATATCGATTTCTAAGTATTGATATGTGACTCTGCATTTTGCTCATGTATTGATTGATTGGTTTGCTCCATTTTGTAAGTCTCCTATCTATGTTGATTATATTTGTCACTGATGAACTCTGTTAAGATTGTAGGGGGAAACACATTGGGCTTTGAGAACCCCGAGTATATTTCATCAGTTGATTATAGGGAATTATATCGCCCTGTCTTTTTTGTATCAATACCATTGTCTGTGGTAACTTGTGTGAACGAATGTTGGACTATTCAGTACAGCCTAAGTTTATCTCACTAATCCAGATTTATAAAGAGGCTTGTGATATCTATGTGATCTTTCTTGCTTCCCTATTTCTATGTTTGGAAAATTATTTTATGAAATAATAAGGAGATTTTTGGGTGCTTTAGTTTGGGTCGCTTTTATTGGGGTGGTTGCTCCAGTATATTTATTAGGGGAGTATTAGGGGAGTATTACAGGTTAAGTTTTATCCTTTTCTATTTAATGCAACATTAACTGAAATAACAAGTCACCTTGCTTTTGCCTAGTTATTTAGGTTAAGACAGCACACTAAACCTTTTGCCATAGGTTAAGCAAAAAATATCTACATCTGAATGTTTTGCTTTTATTTTGTATTAAAGTAAGTATTCCTTTGCCTATAACATAATGTAACTGAATTTTCCCTCTTTGGTAGAAACAACCTCCAGAAACTGTTTATAATAAATGTTTACCAGTCTCTGACACTGAGTGAGAGAATTTCTTTTTACTGACAACCAACATTTTTGAAAGGGGCTTTGGAATGTTTGTGGGTTTTGTTGCATGCACAGCTCATTATTTAATCCCACCACAAAAGACAACTTACACAACAGTACACTACTACATTTCTAATGAGGAATCCAGTCCCCAAAACCTGTGATTTAATATTTTTCAAGAAAGCCATCTAAACCCTCCTTGAAATTGGTCAACCAATTGTTTCATCACAACTACTTGTGGCAATGAATTCCATAGTCTCACCACCCTTATATTGAAGAATTTCCATCTGTGATGACAGTGAAACTTTTTTTCCCCTAGACACAGAGGATGCCCCCTTGACATAGGAGTAAAATGTTATGCAAGAGATCTGTGTGCTAACCGTTCACACTTTTTTACATGGTAACTAAATCACTCCAAAACCGTCTTTTTTTCCAAGCTGATAACCTATCTATGTACTTCCCTTTTCCTTAACCATCTTGGTCGACTTTTATTTTCTATCTCAGCAATGTCCTTTTTGTTTACTAGTGGTAAAAACTGCATACAATATTACATATGTAGCATTACCTGTGATTTGTATAGAGGCAAAACTACATTCCTGTCTTGGGCAGCTGCCTACCATTGAACACTGAATTAAAGGCTACTGTCTATCAATATCCCCAAGTCTTTTTCAGCCATAGTTTTACCCAGTATCATACTACAGTGAAGGAAATAATTATTTGATACCTTGCTGATTGTATAAGTTTAAGAGATACTGTAGAATATCCAAAATAAATCCAGAAAATCACATTGTATAAATTATATAAATTTATTTGCATTTTGCAGTCAGAAATAAGTATCCATCTGGCAAACAAAACTTAATACTTGGTTGCAAAACCCTTGCTGGTAAGCACAACAAACGTTTTTTGTAGTTGATGATGAGATTTATGCACATATCCGGAGGAATTTTGGTCCACTCCTCTTTGAAATCATTAAGATTTTGAGGTTGTCGATTGGCAACTTGGAGCTTCAACTCCCTCCATAAGTTTTCTATGGGATTAAGGTCTGGAGATTGGCTAGGTAACTCCATGACCTTAAGGTGCTTCTTTTTCAGGCACTCCTTTGTTGCCTTGGCTGTATGTTTTAGGTCATTGTCTTGCTGGAAGACCCAACCACCACCCATTTTTAATTTCCTGGCGGTGGGAAGGAGGTTGTCACTCAGGATTTTACGGTACATGGCTCCATCCATTCTCCCATTGATGCAATGAAGTAGTCCTGTGACCTTAGCAGAGAAACACCCCCAAAAGATAATGTTTCCACCTTCATGCTTGACAGTGGGGACAGTGTTCTTTGGGTCATAATCAGCATTTATCTTCCTCCAAACATGGCAAGTTGAGTTAATGCCAAAGAGCTCAGTTTTTGTCTCATCTAACCATAGCACCTTCTCCCAATCACTCACAGAATCATCCAGGTGTTCATTTGCAAACTTCAGGTGGGCCTGCACATGTACCTTGTGGGCACTGCAGGATTTTAAACCATTATGGCGTAATGTGTTACCAGTGGTTTTCTTGGTGACTGTGGTCCTAGCTGCCTTGAGATTATTAACAAGTTCCGCCTGTGTGAGTTTAGGCTGATCTCTCAGGTTCCTCATGATCAAGGACACCCCACGGGGTGAGATTTTGCATGGTGCCCCAGATCGATGTCAATTGACAGTCATTTTGTATTTCTTCCATTTTCTTACTATTGCATCAACAGTTGTCTCCTTCTCACCCAACTGTCTTTCATGTAGGTAACGAGTTGATTAGGAGCATCTAGTTTGTCTATAGGAGCCAGAACTCTTATTGGTTGGTATGGGATTAAATACTTATTTCTCTCAGTGAAATGCACATAAATGTATATAATTTATACAATGTGATTTTTCTGGATTTTTTTTTGGGGGGGGGGATATTCTATCTCTCAATTAACCTACCCCTAAAATTATAGACTGTTCATGTGTTTGTCAGTGGGCAAACTTACAAAATCATCAAAGGATCAAATAATTATTTCCTTCACTGTATTTATTATATAATTGTACATTTTTTCTGGGCCAAAGTGCATGACCTTACTTTTTTCAAAATTAAACTTCACTTGCATTTCTCAGCCCAAACCTTCACCTTCCCTAAATCCCTCTGTAAGATTCTATTATCCTCCTCTGTGTTGCTTACCTTACAGAGCTTTGTATCATTTAGAAATATTGCAATTTTGCTCTATAAGTCATCTACAAGGTCATTAATAAATATATTGCAAAGAAGAGGACCCATTACTGACCCCTGTACTAACCCACTTGCAACTATAACCCAATCAGAGTATGTTTTAATTGTGAACCCATGTACATATACTTTCTCCCAATCCCATCATTCTCAGTTTTTTCACAAGTCTTTTATGTGACACACTATCAAATGTCTTTCAGAAGTCAAGAAAGACAATATCCACAGCCTCACCCAAGTCCAGTCTTGAGCTCACCCCTTCATAAAACATGATCAGATTTGTTTGACAGAACCTATTTCTTATAATGCCGTGCTGTTTATTTTGCCTGATACTCCAGGATAGTATTTGTTTGGCTCACTTTTTGACACCTTTCTGATTTTGTCACCACATTGGCCATGAACCAGCCTTGAGGAACAGACCTTGTCATTACAGAATCCATAAATATCATAAACAAAGATTCGTCTACTATGGTACTAAGTTCCTGCAGAACTCAGCGTGGAGAGGAAAGGGGCTGGGGTGGTTGGGTTGCCATCTGGACCCGTTTATTTCTTTATTTAAAAGCTTTCAAGCTTTTAAAAAGCTGCACTTCTTGTTGGGTTAAGCAGGTGACATTCAAAGGAGAATTTTTCTTTATTCCTTATCATATCATCTGTCATAAGAATTTCCTGTGTAAAAACAGGAGAGAAGAAGGCATTTAAAGGAGCACTCCAGTTTTTTTCTAATCTTTTAGTTCATTAGAAATTGTTTTTGAAAAACACTGTGATTTTGATGCTGGCAGGACGTCTGTTTCCTTCTGCATTCCTATAAGACTGACAAAGAACCTCCCATAGAGAGATTCACTTTCGATTCACACATCCACATCAGTCACGTCACATCACTCAGTAACAGCAGTGAGAAATTAAGTATTTATCTGCAGGTAAACAAAATTACTGGCAGTACTGTGTACCTAGAAGCAATTTCTAATGAATTAAAGAAAAAAATTGGAGTATTTCTTTAACGCTTTCCTGAAATTTTGTGTAAGCTTATATCATGGTTAAGAAGGGGTTCCTAGTGCTTTATCAGGTCTGATAAACTTAGTTATGGATCTGGTATAATTGCCTGTTTAAACAAACATGAGGGAACAGCCCATATTCCAATTAATCACATAAGCTGATCAGGTGCATAGATCTAGATATATATTCATCATACTTTAGAATACATGTTCATATCTATGCAGTGGGAGCATCAAAGACTTTAAACATTTCTTCTGTTCAATGCTCTGTGCTGCCAGATCTAATTACAGCACCTCAAGTCCCAGCAATCCCAGACTCAACATAAAATGAAGAACAGGGGTTTTGATAATACGTCACAATAAGTATATATTTTACGGTGTTATCATATGGGTCATATCCTACATAATATTAATAAGTTAGGAATACAATTAATATAGTTCAAGAAAAAGTTAAACATTACTAAATTAAAAACATTATTTATCTAAAACGTTTTTTATTCAATGCCACTGGGTATATTTTATTTATTCAAGTCCACAAAATATATACAGTATCTCACAAAAGTGAGTACACCCGTCACATTTTTGTAAATGTTGCATTATATCTTCTTATTGGACAAAACTGAAGACCTGGCACTTTGATACAATGTAAAGTAGTCAGTGTACAGTTTGTATAACAGTGTAAATTTGGTGTGTACTGAAAATAACTCAGCACACAGCAATCAATGTCTAAACCACTGCCAACAAAAGTGAGTACACCTAAGTGAAAATGGGCAAATTGTGTCAAATTTGCCATTTTCTCTCCATGATGTCATGAGACTCGTTAATGTTACAAGGTCTCAGATGTTAATGGTTAGCAGTTGTGCTAAATGTGGTGTTATCGCTCTCACACTCAAATTGGTCACTGGAAATTCAATATGGCACCTCATGGCAAAGAACTGTCTGAGGATCTGTAAAAAAAAAAAAAATTGTTGTACTACATAATGATGGCTCAGGCTATAACAAAACCGAGAACACACTTAAACTGAGCAGCAGCCTAGTGGCAAAAACCATACAGAAGTTTAATAAGATGGCCTGTGGTCTGATGAGACTAAGATAAACTTATTTGATTCAGATGGTGTCAAGTGTGTGTGGCGGCAACCAGGTGAGGAGTACAAAGACAATTGTGTCTTGCTTACATTCTAGCAAGGTGGTGGGAGTGTCATGGTTTGAGGGCTGCAGGAATGCTGCCACACTATGGGAAACTACAGTTCACTGAGGGAACCATGATCCTCTCGTTTTGGAAACTGTGCCGAGGGGTAGTATTCCAACATGATAATGACCCCAAACACACCTCCAAGAGGACCAATGCCTTGCTAAAGAAAATGAGGGTAAAGGTGCTGGGATGGTCAAACATGTCTCCACACCTAAACCCTATTGAGCATCTGTGGGGCATCCTCAAACGGAAGGTGGAGAAGTGCAAGGTCTCTAACATCCACCAGATCCATGATGTTGTCATGGAGGAGTGGAAGAGGATTCCAGTGACAACCTGTGAAGCTCTAGTGAACTCCATGCTCAAGATACTTAAGGCAGTGCTGCAAAATAATGGTGGTCACTCAAAATATTGACGCTTTGGTCACAATTTGTCCAGTTTTATTTAGGAGTGTACTAACTTGAAATGCAGTGTGTTTTGCAAAAGAAATTGATCCTTATAAAATGTATAAATTGGAATGGACCAGCTATTAATATAGACTTACCTGGAAGGTCTATGGTGAGTGCGATACGATGCAATGCATAATATGTGTATACATATATATGTGTGTATCTAAACACACATAAATACACACTTATGTATTGCACTCACCATAGACCTCCCAAGACAATCCGTTACACATCTGTGTTTCAATATAATCACTACATCCATGCATACATTCCTTAAGTGGGATAGTATAACAATGAGGTCTTGTCAAGAGTGTGACCTAAGTTTTAACACCTTATGGTGTCCGCAAACCTGTAATGGTGCCTAATAAAATCCTAATGAAAATGAAACCCCAAAATCCAGTACGTGCTCCACCTATTCTGAGGCTTATGGTTGAGCCAAATAGCGCATTAGGGCCACATATGGGATATTTCTAAATATTTTTAATTGGGGAAATTAGTACTGAGTTGCATTTCCCTTTTAACATCTATTGTGTTCCAGTAAATGATGGATTAAATTTGAAAATATGCAAGAAAAGTGAAAGTTTGACACTTCACCTCCACATTGCTTCAATTTCTGTGAAACACCGAAAGGGTTAACAAACTTCCTCAATGCTGTTTTGCATACTTTAAGGGTTACATTTATTTTAAGATTAAGTCATTTATGGGAGTGACTTACATACAGGTCCCTCAAAGCCACATCCAAATTGGACTGGTCCCTAAAAAAATCTGTGTTTCAAATTTTCTTGAAAATGTGGAAAATTGCTAGTAAATTTCTAAGCCCATATTTAAAACAATAATGCTAAAGTACAGTAGACATATGGTAGATATTATTTTATATGGTACAACATATAATATGGTATCCGTCTTACACCCAGAAATTCTTGAACTTTGAAAATGGCAACATTTTCCAAATTTTCTCCAAAATATATTACTGATTTAAAGCATAATGTCACAAGAAAACCTTATCTTAATCACAGGAATAGGTACAAGCATTAAAAAGTTATTTGTTTGTAAAGTAACACGTCAAATTTGAATAATGGGGCTCTGTTATAGAGGTCAAAGTGGTTGCGGTTGTAAGGGCCTAATACACTTGCCTTTTCATCATCCTTTTCCACTATTACATACAGATTATTTCAGAGGGGGCCAAAACGTTCTGCCTTGTTTCTTACTATTTATGTAATTAAAGAGTATTTTCGGGGTATTTTTGCTGTCTTTGTTTTTCTACACAATTTATTTTTCTTATACATTTTTAATATTTCATCACTACCTTCCTGTTTAGTTCTTTAAATGCTTTATTTTTTAATGCTTTTTCCATGCCACTTACAGTTTTATTTAACCACATCATTTTTTCCCCATTTCCACTGTATTTATTCCCATAATACATATTTTATACATAATCTATATTTTTCACTGTACCTTTTAAGAATGCTTTTAAAAATGTCCCACTTAGTTTGTGTACTTTTATTTTGAGGACTTTTTCTGAGTTTATACTACCCAGGTCATCTCTCAGCTGATGGAAATTGGCCTTTTTAATGTTTAGTATTTTGGTCGCCTTGATCACTATTATTAAGGTAATCACTAGCCTGTACATTTGTATCCTGCCCAATATATTGGTTAAGGTTTGGTCCAGAAGTGCCTGTCCTTTTATCGGGTTGCACTAGTTGAAAAAGATACTTGTTGTTCATTACATTTAATAACCTGTTTCTTTTGCTGCAGGTTTACACTTCCCAGTTTATATCAGGGTAGTTGAATTCCCCCATAGTAATTACATTATTCTGATTTGCTGTCTCATCTATTTGTCTTAATACAGTAGATTTTCTGGTAATTCCATTATCCTTGGAAGTACTCACTAAGTACTATTCAATCCATCATCCGTAATTGGAGTCCACCACAACTGCTAACCTGCCAAGACATAGCCATCCACCTAAACTGACAGACCAGACAAGTAGGGCATTAATTAGAGAAGCATTCAAGAGACAAGAGTTCACTCTGGAGGAGATCCACAGCTCAGGTAGGAGCTCCACAAATATGGTCTTTATGGATGAGTGGCAAGAAGAAAACCCTTTTTGAAAGTAAGCCATAAGTCCCATTTGCAGTTTATAAAAAGCTATGTAGGGGACACAGCAAGCATGTGCAGGAAGGTGCTCTGGTCAGATCAAAAATGAACTTTTTGTCCTAAATGCCAAAGGCTATGTGTGGAGGAAAGTCAACACTGCACATCACCCTGAAAACACCATCCCCACCATGAAGCATGATGATGACAGCATCGTGCTGTAGGGAGGCTTTGCTTCAGCAGGGATTGGTCAGAGTTGATGGGAAGATGGATGGAGCTAAATACTGGTCAATCCTGGAGGAAAACCTGTTAGAGGCTGAAAAAGACTTGAGACTGGGGCGTAGGTTCACCTTCCAGGAGGACAATGATCATAATCATACGGCCAAAGCTACAATGGAATGGTTTACATCAAAGCATATTAATGTGTTAAAATGGCCTAATCACAGTCCAGATCTAAATTCCATTGAGAATCTGAGGCTATTTTTACAAAGAAGAATGAGCAAAAATTCCAGCTTCTGTTCAAAGCTGGGAGATACATACCCCAACAGACTTTTAATTGTCAGTGCAGCTGCAAGTGATCCTACAAAGTATTGAATCAGGGGGCTGAATACATTTGCACACTATACTTTTCAGTTCTTTATTTGCAAAAATTTTGAAAAACAAGAATCATTTACATTTTACACTTCACAAATACTAGCTACTTTGTGTTGCTCTATCACATAAAATATCAATAAAATATATTTAAGTTTGTGGTTGTAATGTTTAAAAACGAGGAACAGTTAAAGAGGTATGAACATTTTTGCAACCCAATATAGATGCAGACCATCCCTGCTGTAGAGTTTGTAGCCAGGACAGAAGTCGGCCCAGTTTTCCAAGGATCCAAACTCTTCCTCTCTACACCAATTTGTGAACCATTAGTTTACCTCCCTAATCTCCCACTGTCTCTCTGGTGCAGAGCCTGTAGTATTTCTGAAACTACTACATTTGAAGATCTTCTCTTAATCTTATGACCCAAATCCCTGAAATCATTTTTAAGGGACTCTCCATCTACTTATAACTTTATCATTGGTGTCAATATGGACCATGACCACTAGGTCACCAACCCCTCCCAACCATTTGTGAACCTGAACCGCGATATGTCAAATTTGAGCCCCAGATAGACAACACACTGTTCGACAACCCCCGTCTTTATGACAGACGACCCTGTCTGTTTCCCTCATAATAGAATCCCCCATTATCAGCACCTGACTAGACTGTCCTGCACTCCTATTCTCCTCCTTACTGGAGCAAACAGGGGAAGTGTCTTGCTGCAGTATTCCTATTTCTGAACTGACATTCCCTCATCTGCCAACCTGGAAAACTTGTTGGGGTGTGACAAATCAGTTCTAGCCTCACTGACACCCCTACCTCTACACATCTTCTGTCACTCAGCTAACTGCCTCATTTACCTAAACTTCCATGCTGCCATCCTCATCTGGACCTAACCCAGTGAGTAGTTGTTCAATAAGCAGCAGATTCCTTTCCAAGTTATCAATGGATTTCAGTCTTGTAAGTTGCTCATTCAGAATCTGGGCTTCCAAATATACAACATGCACACATCTCACACATCAGTATGCACCCTTGAATGGCTGTTCAAGGACTGTATACATAGCACAGGATTTACACTGAATGGAATTGGCAATCATCGAGCACATTATTTTACTAACGGGTATATTTAGCACAGATGATTTACAAAACAGTAAATACTAGAAAATAAATGCAGTCAACAAACAGTTAATAGATGTATGTGTCTTACCTCCAATACACTTACAAGCTCCCCCACTCACTTTCCCTTTCAAAGCTGCTTTCTCCCACTTTTCTGCAAATTAATCCTATGGTTGCAAATAATTGCTGCCTTTTGTAGTCCTTTTTTTTAAAATATAGCATTCTTTGTCCCAGATGGTAAACGCTGTAAAAGAAAAATACTCAATACCAGAATTGCAGTTTTTTTGGTGCCTCCCCCAAACAAATAAAAAAGTAGTTTGCACTCCAATATTAATAAGAACTACAACTCGCCAAACAAATCATCCAAACCTCTCATGCCCGTCTCCAAGACTTTGCATGTCTTGCACCATTTCTCTGGAAACTGCTACCCTGTATGATCAGGCATACTCATAACACTCAGAGTTTTATGTGCACCTTAAGAATACATCCTCTCAGGTATGCCTACCAAGATCCCTAATTGCTAACTCCCCACTATAAGAGTAAGTGCACAGGTATGCACCACAATATACCTGATATTGAAAGTATGCACTGTCCAGCGTGTACTTTCCACAGCGTTATGGCCCAGCCTCCTATTCACTTTCCATTTCCTTGGATCTTACTGGCCCGAAAGAAGTGACATGTCACTTATTGTTACAGGTACACAGTAAGCACTGGGGAATACGTTAGGTTATCATAGCACTCAATGAGTGCTCTGATTGAATCACATTTGCAGGGCATATTTTGGGTGCATTCCATAACAGTTACGCACAAAAGTACGCCCTGAAAATACGTCATGTGAACATACCCTTAGTCATACACTTTTCTGTCACTCCCTGAACTTGGGCATTCACAGGCATTTATCTGCATATAGGTGTACTGTCATGGTGGCAGGTCATCCAATTGTATGTAAACTTTCCCATATTTATGAAACATGGCTGGATCATTGTGAAAATCAAGCACTTCTCACCTTTTGTCTCACCCACAGACCCAAATAGATTGTAAACTCTTGCGAGCAGGGCCCTCACACCTTGTGTCTGATCTGTTAGTAGCTTATGACTGTGTAATTTTTGTTTTTGGTATGTACTTATACCCTCTTAATTATTAAATGCTGCGGAATATGTTGACGCAATATAAATAAGGATTATTAGTATTCATATATTAATGGGAAAAATTTTATTAGTTTCAAATATTGTGATGTAAAGAATAACAAAACTATATTCCTTATTTTTCAGACTATAAGAAACACTTTTTTCTCCCGAATTTAAGGGGGAAATTAGGGGTGTGTCTTATAGTCTGAATGCACTATCTTGGGCTGGCAGGATGTTTCCCACAGCATCTCTGCACTCCAGTCTCCTGCCGGCCCGAGATAGTGCTGTACAGCGGTGGCTGGTGGTTGTTCAGTATAACAGGCAGCCGTTGCTAACAGCAGGGATGGAGCCAGCTCCATAACTGCTGTTAACACTTTAGACGCTGCGGCGATCGTGGCTGTGGCATCTAGCTGAATGAGAAACGGGGCTGCGCACCACTCCTCCCTCTGCTAACCCCCCCGCAACGTAATTGCAGGGGAGAATCGGTTGCCATGGCAGCAGGAAGCCTCTTGGAGGCTTCTGTAGCTGCCATGTATGTAAACCTATTACACCCTGCCATAGGTAGGGTGTGATAGATAATAAGTGAAAATTCTGTATACAGCAGTACAACAGTACTGCTGCAATATAGGACAAGAAATTATGCTCCCTAGTGGTCATGTACCCTAGGGGGACTAAGTAGCAAAGTAAAAAAAAAAAAAAAGTTTTAAAACAATATTAAATGTTTAAATCACCCCCTTTGCATTTTAGAAAAAAACAAAATAAAAAGTTACACATAATTGGTATCACCACATCCGTAAAAGTCCGATCTATTAAACTATAACACCATTTCTCCTGTATAATGTACAGTATAGAAGAGAAAAATTCCAAACACCAAAATTGTGTTTTTTTTTTGTCATTTCATTTCCCCCAAAAAATTGGAATAAAAAGTAATCAAAAAGTGGCATCTATTCCAAAATGGTAAAAAATAAAAAGTAAACTTCAGCACGTACTTTTTGCTTCAATTTTTTTTCCCTATTTTCCTCCTCTAAAACCTAATTGCATCTTGTGGTCCAAGGCGCCTTATAGTCCGAAATATACAGTAAATCTCCAGAATCCTTCTGGTCTGCAGAAGAAAATTATCATGTAATTTTTATATAGAGAAAAAAAAAATAACATAATTGCCCATAATTTGTATTTATTTGTTTTGAGGAGAGGAGTTCCCAGTATATTACAACTGGAAGGTGGTGATGACAAAAGTGATAATGCCATTGCAAAACATTGCTGCATCAGGAAGTAGTTAAAAAGATATTGGAGAGTTCTTAAATGGTATAAAATGAAAGTAATGTTTGTTTATGTCATAGTTACAGAGTTACATAGTACGGTTGAAAAAAGACACGTTTCCATCAAGTCTTTGATTGATATATTTCCTTTCTGTCTGACAGAAAGGGACACAGTGAGAGAGGTGCATGAAAGACAGTGATATGTAAAAAGGTGGACATTTTTTTTGTATCAAGGGTAAAGTTAGCATAGAACAAGTGTCCAAAACATCATAAGACAAGTGGTTTACACTGGTGGTTGGCACTTGAGACATTTTTATACATTTCCATGACTAAGTGTTGCATGAGTGCTTTCATTTATCTGAGTTGACAAATATCACTCAATAAAGAACATTTGTGCAAAGCTGACTGCTAAATATATATTCTTTCTTACTAAGGGCTTTTCTGGACATCACCCATTACAAGCACTTAGCTAAAAGTTATACCATCCAAAAACATATCAAAGTTGTAATTATTTATTAGGCACTCTAGATTATTTACTTGAATCAATTTTCTTCCATGTACTTCCAGTTATGATTTTCCACATCTCTTATCAGCATAAATAGTTAATCAGAAGTCATCTCAGCATTGAAAATGAGGCTTTAATAATGACCTTTTCCTAAGTGAAGTAAAAATAGCATTAAATCCTTACTTTAAAATGTTTGCATGCTTCACACACAGTTGCCAATCTATTTATGTATTCCATATTACATGCTGTGTTAGGGGGAGGCACTAACAACAGAGGTCCCAGTTTTAAGAACAATATGTAAGCTCCTTAACGACCGCTTGCCGACTTTAGACATTGGCTGGTGCAGGTCGTTCATCTGCAGCGACATCTTAAGTCGTCGCTGCAGACATTGGAGTTTGCGGTGCCCGAGCGCCGCAGCTGCACTGAGATTGGGGCTGTACTACACAGTCCTGATCCCAGAGCATCCCCTGCAAGCATCGGGGAGCGGAGGAAACCTCCGCAACCCAGTGCTTTAACCCATTGATTGCGGCAGATCGTCACTGCAGCGCAATCAAAGGGTTTCCCCTGCTCTGTCGGGTGATCGGAACACCCAGTGACCCGACGGAGCCCGGGGGAATGGCTGCGCAGTCAGCCCTAGGGAACCTAGAGTGGCCCCTGAGCAGTCTGTGTATCAAGCCAGTGACCAGGGAAGACTGTGTGCTGTCCTGATCACTGCTTCTGTCTAACTGACACAGATTATAATGTATTAGCATACATGAATATGCTAATACATTACTAAGTGTAAAAAAAAAAAAAAAAGGAAAACAATTCTTCCTTCAGGGGATTTAAAAAAAAAAGTAAAAAAAACACAAAAAGTGTAATTTTTTTTAAAAAAAAATAATTAATAAAATAAAAATTAATATTTAATAAAAAATAATTGTGCATATATTACACACACAAAAAAACCTACACATATTACGTATCTACACAACCCTAATAACCTGTAGAATTAATCTATTAAGTGTGAAATGTGAATGGTGTAAAAAAAAAACAAAACAAAAAAACATTTTTTTAAAATAAAAAAAAATTCTGCAATTATTTATAAGTAAACTTAAACTATTCCCCCAAAAAGTACAACTTGTCTCGAATAAAATGAGACCACATACATCTGCGTCGTTGAAAAAGTAAAAAAGTTACAACTGTTAAACGCAAGGAGGCAAAAACTAAAAAAATGTTTGGCTTCAGGGGTTAATTTTAAACTGTTAATTTATCGACAAAAATGGGATGGAGTTAACAGCCTTTTTATGACTTCAGGAAACCAGCACTGTGGGTTGAGCACGGATAGGAGTGAGTGTAGCTTCCTATAGCAGTTTACCAAACTTCAACTCCAGTGTGATGTTACAAAAAGTGATTGGTGTTTTCCTGAATTAATCCCTTTTGTGATGCTAATTGACAGAAAACTGAGACATGAATTATTTAAAAACACAAAGCCTTACTTACAGCTCAATGACTGGACAATAAACTAAACCAAGTAGGATGCAATATAAACCCCAGTGCTACCTAGGAGAATATAATAGGTGCAGCAATGAGGTGCAGCAATGAGCAATTGCTCACCCACCCATCTATTAGGAAGGCAACTGCCTAATAAAAAACTTCACATTGGATAAGTCCCAATTCACAACGGTATGCAGAAAAGCCACAATATCATACAAGGGAAGACTGCACAAAATTACCGATAAGATAACCACTAACACTCATTCTATTTATGAGGTGGGTGGATGCTGGTTTTATAATTGTATAGAGATAAGGTGACACAGATATGTGTAGTGCATCATGCTGGCTTACAGCCTATGACACCTCTGCTATTCGATTGAGTCCAGCACATTTTAAGTGTCCAACAGAAAATACTGACACCTTCTTCTCTCCAGTATTTAGGGCAAAAAATTACACACTGGAAAAATATCAAATTTAAAGTGTTAGCTAAAACAGTGGCCACTATATTTCACAAACTCACAAACCGCGTCAAGGTTCCTCATTAACTTCCGAGTCCCTACTCTAACAATTTACAGAAAAATCACAGAAAAATGGAACATTATTTACTTAAAAACAGAAACACAAGACCAAACTTACAGCAACTTGTTTGAAGAAAACATAATTGTGACTAGAGATAGGCGAATTGATTCTAATGAAGTGGAATTCGTTTAGAATTTCAGGAAAACTTCGGTTCTGAACGAAGTCGAACTTTGGGGGACTTCGGGTGAACGAAGTGTGCTTTTGATTGATAAAATGGCTGCGAGCACATGGCGTTACATGGGGCAAAGAACTCTGGGAGGAAGAAGGGCATAGCCTGCATGACATGTGCAGAGATGAAGCCAATCAGAGACCGGCGGGATTCTGTGATGTCATCGCACTATATAAGTCCGGGCGCGATGCTGGGAGCTCATACCGCTCTCACTGTACTGATTAGGGAAGGAGCTAATATCTCTTACTAAAGAACTGATTTTTATACAGCGATTTTTGGGGGGTGTCACAGCTTGTCTCAGAGACTGCTTCTCTTAACGTTCTATTTCTGATTTTGTGGGGTATTGGATCTGAAGTCCAGTGTGTGTCCAGTGCAGCTGCATATACATTTTAATGCTATCTGCTCACAGCACATTGAATATCCAAGGGGGATCTAAGCCTGTTCCTGTTGTATTCATTTAAAGAAACAGCGTTTTTACAATACAAATACCACTTCATTTTTGGCTGCTCAATTCTTTTGCGCAATTTACATCCAGGGGTTAATTAAGCGTTGTTCTGCTGTTGTGGTGACTAAAAGAAACCGTCTTTTTCACCGCCAAAAAATACATTTTTCCTGTAGCATAATTCACAAGCGAAGGTTAATTACAATTTTTTCTCTTGTTGTGTAGCGTAAAAAACACGCCATTGTAACACGCTACAAAGCTCGTAGTTTGTGGTTGCTCAATTGTTTGGCGCAATTTACATCCAGGGGTTAATTAAGCGTTGTTTTTCTGCTGTGGTGACTAAAATAAACCGTCTTTCACCGCCAAAAATACATTTTTCCTGTAGCATAATTCACAAGCGAAGGTTAATTACAATTTTGTCTCTTGTTGTTTAGCGTAAAAAAAACGCCATTGTAACACACTACAAAGCTCGTAGTTTGTGGTTGCTCAATTGTTTGGCGCAATTTACATCCAGGGGTTAATTAAGTGTTGTTTTTCTGCTGTGGTGACTAAAATAAACCGTCTTTCACCGCCAAAAAATACATTTTTCCTGTAGCCTAATTCACAAGCGAAGGTTAATTACAATTTTTTCTCTTGTTGTGTAGCGTAAAAAACACGCCATTGTAACACGCTACAAAGCTACTAGTTTGTGGTGGCTCAATTCTATTGCGCAATTAACATCAACGGGTTAATTAAGCATTTTTTTTAAGCTGTGGTGATCCCAAGAAACCGTCATTTTCACCGCCAACAAATACATTTTTCCTGTAGCATAATTCACAAGCGAAGGTTAATTACAATTTTATCTCTTGTTGTGTAGCGTAAAAAAACACCGCATTGTAACACGCTACAAAGCTACTAGTTTGTGGTGGCTCAATTGTTTGGTGCAATTTACATCCAGGGGTTAATTAAGCGTTGTTCTGCAGTTGTACTCAGTAAAAGAAACTTTGTTTTTCACCGCCACAGAAGAAATTCTGTAGCATAATTCATATCCGAAGGTTAATTAAGCCTGTTTGTGCTTTTATATTCAGTAAAATACACAGAGTTTTTAAACGGCACATACAAGTCAATTTTTCCTGCCCATTTGTGGAGCGCAATTTATATCCAAGGGTTACCAAGCTTGTTACTGGGTTCATTTGGCGTCAAATACAGGGTGTGTATTTATCATATACAGATATCTTCATCAAACAGTGTCTGTACGTTTTAGAACAAACAGTATGTCAGACAGAGAGGTGGCAGGCTCTTTACCTGCGAGTGGCAGAGGCACAAACATTCCTGGCCCAGGTCGCAGCACAGCAAGGGGACGTCGCAGCAGGGGTCACTCAGTGAGGCCACAACTGCCGCTGTCATCTACCGGCCGTGTGTTGTTCAGCAACCCAATGGTTCTTGATTGGTTGACTAGGTCATCCACTTCCTCCCAGATGACATCTGACAACCCTAGCCAAGAGTCGGTGGGAACGTCAGACACAACCCTTAGTTGGCATGGCCCGGGAGAGGGTCAGCGGCCCTCACCTGTCCTCAACCCGCCTCTGTCCCATCCGGTTCCCTCAGCCAGAGATCTACTATGTGGTCTGGGCTCAGCGCCACTATATAGCGAGGATGAACAATTTGAGGAGGGCAGTCAGCAGCTACTTGGCAGCGAAGAAATGGGGCCAATATCCCCTGCTTCTTGCAATAGGCGGCAAAGTATAGATGTTGAGAGTGGCATGGGAGGTCATGTTGTGAGGAGTCAGCCTCTGCATACCAAGACCGGTGATGAGGACAGCAGTGACGATGAAACACAAATAGATGATGATGTAGCCGACCGCACTTGGGAGCCGGGTGAGGCAAGGGCTTCATCATCGTCAGGAGAAGAGGGCGTCAGCTTGCGCGTCAGGCAGCGGCGCAGCCAGCAAGTGGGTCGTGTGGCTGTGAGTCAGCAGGATAGCAGCAGTGTGAGGTCGGGAGCCAAGCGGCCACGGGGTAAAAAACCCACTTCGCAGGTCCAAGAAAGTAGCGGCACAGGGGCTCAGCGAGGCAGCGGCGGTAGTAGTCACTCAGTGTGGAGCGTTGTCGGTAAAATCCGATACTCGGCGGTGTGGCAGTTCTTTGCTAAGACACCGGAGAAGCCGTATATGGGTATATGTAGAATCTGTAGGCAGAAAGTGAAGCATGGCCAGGGAGCTAACGTTGGCACCACGGCCCTGCGTCAACATGAAAGATATGCATAAATGTGAATAATCTGTAAATGTGATTTATGAGGAATTGTGTATATTAAACTTATTGTATCATTAATTGTAAATGGAGAATTGACTGGCCTGGAAATGGTTTCTATAGTTTATTACAAGTGGTTAAATCAAGCAGGATGTACACAGAAGGGTTATTGCTTTAGACAATTGGAGTGGTCAAAGGCCTTTACATGACACAGAAGGCTCACTTCCTTTAGAACGAATTTTGCCAGGTGAATAGGATGCAATCAGGGGAGTTAATTGATGAAGAGTGCCCATACTTCATTTGCATGTGTCGATTGTATAATTTGCCCACGTGGGGAAAAAGGTCTTAACAGGAAAAGATACAATAAACAGAGTAGTGTTTATTGCCCCAGGATTGATCACAGGAGATATATCAGGATGAACACACAATTATCATAGAGGTGTTTATTACCCCAAAACTGATCAAAGGAGAGAGATTGCTTCCTCTTAATGGTGGGAAAATTGAGATCAGAAGGAAAAAATGACATAAATATCCAGAGTTAGATGACTGAGGAGAGCACTCTTGGGAAGGACTCTTGGAGCACTCTTGAAGGGACAGTCCAGAGGGAACCTTTTCCAGATTGGTAGATATACTCATAGATCTCCATATATGAAATTATTGTTGTTGTTTGTTTCACCGTTTGTGATATAATTGTTTGCAATTTCTGTGCTGGTTACTGTGTTTTTCCCAGGGTGTGTTTTGTAAAGGTGTTTATGTTAGGGTTAATATATATATGTTTTTTCCTGTACTTGATTTATGATTTATAACCTTGTGTGGTGCATGATTTTAATGTTTTAACCCCATTGTACCCCATTTAATTCTGGATAATATATAATCTCTTTTTAATACATTTTGTTGTTGGTGTGTTTTTACTTTGCTGACCGTTCCCTGAGAATCTAGGTGGGAATATTGTTGTTGTTCAATATTAGTATTCTTGAATATTAATATTGTTAATAATAATTAATATTTCTTACACAGGGCTGCCGTCAGTCATCTATTAACTATTTCAGGGCTCCATAAAGCTAAATCAAAAGGAGCCCCCACACATTACTAGTTCCTATTTTTAACATATTACTTGGCCCCTTTTTTATTAGGGCCCCTGACAGGAGTACTGTCCTATTGGCACCTCTGCCAGTTTCCATGTGCCATTTATAGTGTTGAAATCGGCACAGTTTTTATGTTGATCAAAATTTTTAGATCATGCGATAATTTAGGTTAAAATCTGTGCATCATCTATTAAGATCACCCCATTTTCGGCGCTTCCTGTCATTTTGGCGGACAGCAAATCAGCTTACAGAATAGAGCAGGGTGGGATGTGTGTGCGACGTCATGACTGGGATGTGTATGGTTGCGATTGGCTGGAAAAATCACATGACCTCATTTTACATAGAACAGCGTTTCCTGTTCAGCCTCAGTGTCTCTCAGCGTCTCAGAGCAGAAGGACGTGCGCTCTGCTTGTGTCCAAACAGCTCAGCGAAATTATTCTATTTCTTCACAGAGAAACCTCTACTATTAGCTGTGATCCTTACAATTTAGTTAGATTAGAGATTAGAAGATTTTATGTAGTTAGCTAGAGAATTTCCCGCTGTAAAGTCACGGGGGAAAAGCGGGGGGGGAAAAGGGGGGCACGCGGGCGAACACAGACAAGCTCTATAAAGAATACTGGATAAAGTTCACCAAGACTTAGTGTAGACATTGCACTGCAATAGCTTTATTATTAACAGTTTTCTATTGAAATATTTCCTGGATATTGGGCAGCCTGAACTTATAATAGGATACACATCTTTTCTAGTAACTGCAGGTCTCTGTGTTAGGTGCAAAACTCCACTTTTATTATCAGTATACATTTCAGATAGGTGTTCATTTTCAATTTTGCCCATTCCACCTTTGTTGATATATCCACCTTGCACTTAAAATTAGAATCCAGCAATTTTATAGTCACCACATGTGAATTGAAGGGTGCCAAAAATACCTTGTATTATACGAATACAAAACAGATACGTGTTTTTTGACTTTGGCGCACTACAGCTTTATTCATTGAGGCAGCTTGCACTTAAATTTGAATACAGCAATTTTATAGTCACCACAGGTGAATTGATAGGTGCCAAAAATACCTTGTATTATCCGAATACATTTCAGATACGTGTTTTTTCACTTTGGCGCAGGCCAGCTTTGTTGATAGATCTACTTTGCAGTTATATTTGAATCCAGCAATTTTGTTTTGATTTGAGGGATTTGAGAATAGCTGTGATTTGCCGCCTTTTAATAAGAGACTTTACAAAACTCTTCCATACCTTCTCAAATTTTTATATTTCTGAACATAGAGCGAAATTCAAGTGGTAAGCGAGCAAAGAGGGGTGTAGGACATGGAGGTAGAGGTACGAGAGAAGGTGCTCCTTCCAGTGCTGGCGACAACACGCATGCCAGCGGATCGTCAGTTGCAGGACCGTCAGGCCTGTCATCGCTGGGTCAGGGCCCTGTGAATCTCAGTAACGAACAGCGTCGCCAATCTGTCCTTCAGTGGTTAATGCAACCTGCATCCAGCAGTCTTACCTCCTCGTCCTCCCAGTCACGGCCACAAATGTCGTCATCATCATCGTCATGTGGGTCATGCGGGTTTTGGGGTCATGCTGCGGTCCAGGACATGGATAGTCAATGTCCAGTTCAACTAAAATGGTGGTTCAAAGACTCCTTTTTCCGGCACTTTTTAAATGTGGGGGTCATGCAGGTTTGAAGCTCATGCTCTGGCCCAGGACAGGTATAGTCAATGTCCATTTCAACTAAAATGGTGGTTCAAAGACTCCTTTTCCCGGCACTTTTTAATTTGGGGGGTCAGACAGGTTTAATGGTCATACTGCGGTCCAGGACAGGTATAGTCAATGTCCAGTTCAACTAAAATGGTGGTTGAAAGACTCCTTTTCCCGGAACTTTTTAATCTGTGGGTCAGACAGGTTTAATGGTCATTCTGCGGTACAGGACAGATATAGTCAATGTCCAGTTCAACTAAAATGGTGGTTGAAAGACTCCTTTTTCCGGCACTTTTTAATCTGGGGTCATGCAGGTTTGGGGCTCATGCTGTGGCCCAGGACAGGTATAGTCAATGTCCAGTGAAACTAAAATGGTGGTTGAAAGACTCCTTTTTCCGGCACTTTTTAATCTGGGGGTCATGCAGGTTTGGGGCTCATGCTGCGTTCCAGGACAGGGATATTCAATGTCCAGTTCAAGTAAGATGATGGTTCAAATCATACTGCCTTCCGGCACTTTTTAATTTGTGGGTGATGCAGGTTTAAGGGTCATGCTGTGGTACAAGACAGGGATAGTGAATGGTCTGTGATTTTTTTTTTCTGTGGCTTTTATAACCTAAGTGTGTTGCCTAAGATGTAGCACGTATCCATTTGACTGTTGTGGATGTTAATTCCAGCTTCTCCAGCCCTGTTTGGGTGTAAGAATGAAGGTGTTGTTGCTCTCCCATAGACTTTAATGGTCATCGCTCATAATCGACTACCGACTATCGACTATGTTGTCGATGATGGCCAACTATCGACCATCGACCGATGTCGATGGCCAACGTAATCGCTCAACACTAGCCATTTACAATACCGGTGTCTTCTTATGTGTCAAAGGGGCTTTTGGGACACCTCAGGACCATAGGGCCCCGTAGTGGCTGGGTCATGTTGCAGGTAATGAAGCATCCAAGCACTTATTTGTGAGATGCTGCCAGGATTTCCAAAGCTTTGTGGTAGAGGAGCACTAACCAGATCTTCCTCTTCTTCTTCCTCCTTCTCCTCCTGAAATCTGTGCCAACCTCTTACCACCGAATGGTGATCGGTACCAATGGTGTCCACCCCGCCTCCACTTCCTCATCCTGACCATCACCAGAGGCCTGGCCCTCTGCTCTGTGAGCTTAACTGCCGTCCTGCACCTGCCCTGGACCTCGAATCACCACCTAATGAAGACTGATAAAATTGGGAAACAGTCAGTTTTCTACATCCGACAGCGAGTAAGGCTCTGTGTCCGCCTCATCCTCCTCCATCACTGCTGAGACCCGCAGAGTCTAATGCTTGTTCCAGTATAAATATGACCACAATGGTCATGCTGACAATGCCATCGTCCTGACTGACCATTTTGGTTGCATGTGGAGGGTGGAATTTCAGCCTGTTGCCAGGTCAACAATGAGATGGTTGATGAGGAGGCCCAGATCATGCTGCAACGCTGTCAGTCATGCCGAAGCAGGGTGCGAAAACTGGAAGTGTGAGCTAAGAACTCAAGCTTTCCTAAGCAGACAGTTAAGACCCGGGTAGCACTTGAGAAATTTCTGCACAACCAGGTTCAGGACATGTGCCAGACAAGGGATATGCGTAAGGCTACTGATTCTATGGGCGGCAAGGAGATTTCCCCCATTGTCGCACACCACATTGCCCGGTGCCAGGTTCTTAGCACCCAGCCACTAGTCGGTCTGATTGTGCAAAGCCATTCACAGCTCCTGACCTGTGTGTTGGCGGTCTCCAAGAAAGATTAATTTTAGAACAGCCTGGTTTCTCTTGGCATGTGATGCTAGCCGTCGAGGTTGGGGATCTGGACTTTGCTCCATTCCAGCACTGTGTAAGAGTGTCCACTGACACCCATCATCCCCAGAGACACTGTCATCCACCCAACTCACCCAGTGAGCAGTCAGTGAGATGTAACGCCCTTGACCATGCTTACTAGTCCATGTTCAGATGCAGCCAATGCGCTGGAGATCCTTTTCTGCAACGTGGCTGGCCAGGGCAAGGACAGTTTTTCTGGCAAAGAAATGCCTGCTCGGCATCTGATATTGGGGGCATGCCAGGGCCCAGACGTGGCGGAACAAATCAGTGTCCACCAGGCAACATTTCCAGGGCCAACAGCCTGGCAATACTGATATTCAGGCTTGTGGCTTTGGGATGGTTGTGGTGAAAGTGTTTCTTCTGCTCCCACACCTGGAACACAGAAGGCTGGCTGCTGGACTGGCTGCTGTATGGTGTGCAGGTCAGACTGGTGGAAGGGGAAGGTGTAGACTGTTTTGCTGGTGGTGGGAATCGTCCGACAGTGTCTGGGACTGGGAATGGTGTTTGCCTGTGCTGCTCCGTCACATTGGCAGCAGAGGACCGCTTGGGCTTGGAAGTAGTGGAGGCAGAGGAGGTCACAGTGGTTGGAAGCCCAGGAACTGTGTGGCCTTTCTTCTCTAAGTGATTCTTCCACAACAATTCATGCTTTATATGCATGTACCTTTTCTTGTTGGTGGTGTTTAAATTCTTTAGATTCTTTATTCTGCTGACGCGTTGAAAGCACAGCAGGCATATGACATCGGTAGGCGAATCTGAGGCTTGATCGAAAAAGACCCATGCTTCACAGGTCCTGGACCTCTTTGACGGTGAAAACCTAGTAGCAGTGTTCCTGTAGCCACCACTGACCATGGCTGTCAGATTAATGTCAGCGGACTGCCCTCTCCCTTCTTGCGGCCGGACCTGCACTGACACTACCCCATCATCCTTCTCCTCCACTGATGATGCGCTTGTCACCTGCTGCTCAAAAGACCACGTTGGATCCGCAATGTCATCATCGTCACAGGTGACTTCCTCTTCCTGACAGTCTACATTCTGAAACTGCGGATTAGAAGCCACAGGCACTGAGAGGCATTGCTGAGCACTTGGGATTTCTGCCGATGGACCAGTTTCCTTCTCCTCCTCTGAGGGCTTCTGTGATTGGGCCTCAGAGTAGACAAAACCATTCTCTTTGGTCTCTTGATCTTTTGAAATGCCTTCTGACCCAAACTGCATTGTGTCATCAAAGAGCTCTTCGGAATAATGGATTATCTAGAGAAGTCTGTTTATTGGGTGACATTTGGCCTTCAGGATGGACTGATGATGATGGCGACATTTGTGCCCTTGACTGAGAGGAAGAGAAGGTAAAACTGCTGTTTTTGTGTTAACCACTGAAGAAAGGATTGGTGCCGCTCTTCAGAAATGAGACGCACAGGGAACCGACCAAGCGATGACAAGCCTGACGGTCCCGCAACTGATGATGTGCTCGCTTGTGTGTTATCCTGAGCACTGGAAGGAGCCCCTTGTTTCGTACCAACAGTGTTCTTAAATGCCTATACTTTGCAATGGACAAATAGGATTATAAACATTTTTTTTCTATGGAATATCTGTGAAATGGGATTTTATGGAAGAACCATGACAGCAAATCAAGTGGTCTCAAATGCCTATACTTTTCAACGGGCAAATAGGTTTATAAACAGAATTTTTTCTATGGAATATATGTGAAATGAGGTCTTATGGAAGAACCCTGACAGAAAATCAGGTGGTCTTAAATGCCTATACTTTGCAACGGGCAAATAGGATTATAAATAACATTTTTTTCTATGGAATATTGTAATTGGGTGATTGATTTGGCGTGCAAGAAATTAATTACAATTAGGCAGAATGTATAAAAAAATTAAAGGTTTATTACATAAAATAGAGAAATAGAATAATTCGAAATAGAAATGATACAGTACTTAGCTGTCCGTTACAGATGTTACCAATGCCTAGTTCTTGCACACAGTGAAATGGGGGCCCTGTGTTGCACCCTCAAAAGTACAACCCATTCCGTCCGACGACACATCACGGGTGCTAGGCGCCAGGTCCGGCACTAGTGGAGGCTCAGCTCTCACTGGCAGGCTCTGACTTTTTATGCTAGTCAGAGCTGTCTCCCTTATCGCACAGAATGCCCAAACATGGCATTTCTTATGCAAAGTTGTCTAGTCCGCATTACAACAGACTCCACAATTACCTGGAACTCCATATCTGGTGTGGTATAATAATACTTACGCATTATGTTATAGTATCAGCTATGATCTGTATGGGTTCTGAGGAGTCAGGGAGGGGTCACCAAGGTCAAACACTGTGAGCAGAAATAGACCCTTCTGTGGGGGGTAGCATGACAGCTGCCTTCACATACAGCAAATACAGTGATACTAGATACACTCTATTTAAATATTTAAATATATTGTATCCATCTTAATAAGACAATAAGATATATATTTCCATATCACATCTTATAAGACACACTGTATAATTTGCATACTATTACACTCCACCCATTGTCTTATAGATGTGAACTAGGAGATTATATCATTGTTTATTAGACAGTAGATTATTATTGATACCAATATTATGCATCACTTGCTATATTCAGTTGGTCATTACAGAAAAACCACCTCGGCCTTGCTTGGGCGGAACACAAAGGTAACCACTTGTTGTGTAGGATTGACAGTCATAGCGAACTCAAAGTCTCTCTTGAAAATCTTCTCAGACCCAGAAATTACATGGGTCTCTGGTGGTGCAGAGAAACGAGGGGTTTATTGTGCCCACGATTTTCCTGGTGAGCCAAAGAACAGACCCTAAGAAGGTATCTGTCCCCGCCCTTTCAAAGCCTGTCTCCATCTTTTCTTGTGATGGGACAGGGGGTGCAGACATGACGATAAGTGCAGATTATTAGAGCCCCTTTTCTGTGGCAGTGCTGGCACATAGAAGCCGACATCAGGACCCCTTTGTGTCTTGTCATCTTTTGCAGACATCCATCAGGGGGCGTCGCTTGGCCTTTGCAGACATCCATCAGGGGGGTCGCTTGGAAATAGCTTTTGCAGACCTCCATCAGGGGGGGTGTCGCAACATCCATCAAGTGGGGGGGTCGCTTGGCTTTTTTGCAGACCTCCATCAGGGGGGTGTCGCTTGGCTTTTTTGCAGACCTCCATCAGGTTCTTCAGGCTCATTTATAATCTGCAAATAATGAAAATCCGAAAATAGACTTGACTCTTGAATCTCACCGTGAGGGGGTGGTCTCAGTCACATAAGTGTGCAAGGCAGTGTCCCTCTGCTGTAGTTCTTCACCACCCCTTTAGAATGTCACATGGTAAAAATATCACACTTGAGTCTGTCAATCCACTGTCAATCCATTTAAATAACTCCGCCCACATTGGCCTGTGAGGTTTTCTGACCTTGCAAGCTAATTTAGTCATTGTGTAATTACGATCATTACAAGACTCTTACATCAGTATTAGAAATAAAAACAAAACCTTCTTCTGCTCAGAGTGAATAACCTCATAAATGTAATAATCATATCAGTTTGTACCATATCATAAATGTTATAACCATATCAGTGCATAACATAGATTTCATAACCTTTTTATTTACGAAAATGACTTTATTTCCCTTTGTAACCCCTGAAGTTTAAAATAATAACCTTTATTGACCTTTTGGTTGACAAGTGTGTTATTGTGCATAAACCATTTGTATTTGTAAAACCTTTGTGATATTATCTCTATCACATTGATCCAAATGCAATATGTGAAAATATGTGTATTCATTCCCAATGATAATAATGATACCACATTCCAATTAACCACCATGAACCATGTACACATCAGTCTGTAAGTGTACAACCTTTTGTTTTGTCCTTTCCATTTGTTATAATAACCATTGACTTCTTATTTTGTTAATGCAAAAATTCAGCTTGACTTTAATTAGTCTGAGAATACAAAAAAAAATGAAAAAGAAATATAAAATATACACTTTTGTATATAAATAAATATATATTTATTTATATGTTCTACTTTTTACTGATGAATTTTAATTTGACAAGTATAATCTGTTTTTGTTCTCTCAGCTATCAGACATGAACTTTTTCTGTTTGGGGAATTGCTAGTCAAGCAATTTCTTCTCCTCTAAACAGAAGTCACTTGAAAAGAAGCTGTCAGCACAATTGCTCTCTCCTTCTGTTCTAACAGTGCTGAGTCATAAATCAGATTTTATTGTCATTGTTAGTTATGTAAATTCAGGCATTAACAAATAAAATTAAACTAAACTTATGATTGAAACCAAAAGTTACGACTTTTATACCACCATTTTAACTTAAAAATGTTTTCTTTTTTTAATAATGTAATGTGCATGAATGTGTGAATATGTATAAACTTCCATTGATAATTTGGTGTATAAATATACCCGTGTGAATGCTTTAACCATTTGATACCCACATGTTAATTTAAAACCCAATAATGTTTTCTATATCATAAATTCCTACACCACCCTGGCGTATGTTTAACCCTTAATTTCCCAGAGAGCTGCTCACACATCCTTGCTCTTCACACACTTGCCCTCGTCAATCAATCCTGGTTCCACAATCATACATTCGGTCTTTGAGTAATTCAACGTGTATGTATATACTTCATTATTCAATATTAACCCTAGAATATATTTATATGATTCTCACTTCTGAAGACTAAGGCCTTTTTTCTCTATAGAGAACATAGAAAACAGATTTTTTAACATACATTACACTCAGCTGCTTCTCATGCACTTATAATTAGCATTCCAGAGGTCAACAGGTCCTGTGCTTCTTGTCAGGCATAGAAGCTTGTGGACGCCTCTCCGTTTTAAGCTGTAAGTAATTATTTTACTCTTATCTTAAATTCATTGCTGTTGGTTAGTTACACATGCAAGATTGAGTGTACATTCCATGCATTTGATATGACCAGACTTTATAGTATACTTGTGAGATTTTACAAGATACAGGTCTGATGTGTTTTTATTGCTGTACAGCGTTCCTCACAAGGACTATTTTTTAAAAGGGAGAGAGATCTCTGGATGATGACAAGGGGAGAGATTTCTCCATGGAGACACTTTTTTAGACACAGGCCCGGACATGACACTTACACCAAACATATATTTTCCCTTATTTTAAACTGGAACCTCCAACACAGCTGACAACATATTTAATAGTCAGAAAGATTAAAGCAATGCCACAATCGGGGGGTAATTGACCGTCACAGGCCCCCCACAAAACAACAACTACCACCCCTAGTTGATAGGGGACAATAGCCATTACAAAAAGCATGAAAAACATCACCACACATCAGGGGAAACCCACTTTACAGGGCCAGGAAACAGAATGCACCATGTTCCTGCACCCCAGTAGTCCCCTGAATATACCAGTCCTTCAGCAACCATCACAACCAATCCACCAGTGACTACCTTTGACTACAACAAATTAAACATTCCTGCCACATAACTTCTGCATTATTTTCATTTGTACCAGATTTTAGCGCTAACAAGTGATATCACAAACATTGTGCACAAAAAAATTCTTTTTGCTCCTACAAAATAAACAGAAGGTTAGTTACATTCCCCACCCAGGTATTCATAGGGAAAAAAAACACGTTATGGACAGCATCCACCCTTCTCTGCTATCAGACAGCTGCAATATCAAAGGAGTATTAACGGGGGAAAAAAAACATTACCATTAAACTGTGCACTTATGACGTCAAAATGAGCTCAATTTTTTTGCTGTAACCCAATTTAAAAGGATATCCATTACAGTACTGAATACTTTCTAGCATAATGAACCAAATGTTATAAAACTCTTTGCTCTTAATTGTTCATAACTTTATCAGGAATACGGTACATACCTGGAAGGAAGCACAAAACGTCAGTATAAATTGTAAATAGTTTCCTCATTTCGTTCACAATCACTGACAGTCTAACATTTTCCAGATACTGTTTCTACATTGACACTTCTGCTAGTTCAGTGTTACAATGTGGCTTGTAGCTTTCTCCTGTCTCTTTAAAATATAACCACCTGCTCATGTCTTCAAGACTTGTCCGTATCTATATCTGGCGCCTCCAAGCAGATCAGTCCCATGACTGCTGAGATCTTCAGCCGATAAAGATACGGTACAAGATTCACCACCGACCGACTGGGGTCTGTCCGTCGCAATGGTGACGCAACCAGTCGAGTCTGGAGTGCACTTAGCGCTTTTAGTGCACTCACCAGGGGACTGGACTCGATTTTTGTCATCTACCCCAAAACTAAACATCTCAGCTAAGATATACATTGCTATTCCCCAATAAAATAATTGTAATAATTCTTGTAGCGCCAAATCCCACCGCTGCCACCAATTGTAATTGGGTGATTGATTTGGCGTGCAAGAAATGAATTACAATTAGGCAGAATGTATAAAAAATGAAAGGTTTATTACATAAAGTAGAGAAATAGAATAGAATAATTAGAAATAGAAATGATACTTAGCTGGCCGTTACAGATGTTACCAATGCCTAGTTCTTGCACACAGTGAAATGGGGGCCCCGTGTTGCACCCTCAAAAGTACAACCCATTCCGTCCGACGACACATCACGGGGTGCTAGGCGCCAGGTCCGGCCCTAGCGGAGGCTCAGCTCTCACTGGCAGGCTCTGACTTTTTATACTAGTCAGAGCTGTCTCCCTGATCGCACAGAATGCCCAAACATGGCCTTTCTTATGCAGAGTTGTCTAGTCCGCATTACAATAGACTCCACAACTACCTGGCCCTCCCTATCTGGTGTGGTATAATAATACTTGCGCATTATGTTATAGTATCAGCTATAATCTGTATGGGTTCTGAGCAGTCAGGTAGGGGTCACCAAGGTCAAACACTGTGAGCAGAAATAGACCCTTCTGTGGGGGGTAGCATGACAGATGCCTTCACATACAGCAAATACAGTGATACTAGATACACTCTATTTAAATATATTGTATCCATCTTAATGAGACAATAAGATATATATTTCCATATCACATCTTATAAGACACACTGTATAATTTGCATACTATTACAAATATCTATACAAAACTCCCTAACTCCCTAATTAATGATGTGTATGATCCCCTAAGCTAGCTGCCCCCCTCCGACTAGTCTAACGAGCAGCTTTTCCTGTGTAAAAGTGCTAGCAGATGCTTGCAAACAAGCACCCACCGAGGCAGCAGTGTGTTCACTACAGAGAGTAACGTAGAAATGGCGTTCAACAGGAAACACAGTGGCATATACATAAGACGGACATGTGATTTTAGCAGCCAATGAGATCCCTCAGTGGTGACGTTTTTGACCCCCCTCTGTGCTCTGTGCTGATTGACTGGCCGCCAAAACTGAAGGAAGCAGCTGAAAATGGTGCCAAACGCTTGTGCCGAACCTGAATTTTAACGAACTTGTGGCAAAAATGTAAAATTCGTGCCGAACGAACCTTTTCGGAACGGTTCGGCTCAACACTTATCAAATATAACAAAATTAATACTAATTTAACTAATATAAAATTATGAAAGCAATACAGCACCTACCATAAATCCCATTCTCAATCAGGTATTTAAGGAGTTATTATATTATTATCATTGATTACAAACACATCAGAGGAGGCTAAAAATCAAATAAAAGCTATTTAAATAGCATGTCAGTGAAAAGAAACTATGGTAGTGATCTTGCTTGGTGCACCACAGGTCCCAATGAGACCTGTCGTGTGCCGGTTATTGTAGAATAAAGGCAGGGAGCAGCAAAATTAATTTCAACACTGATCACCATCTGATTAAAATTTGTTTCATTTAATGTAGTAAAAACAAAAAATAAATTTTTTTTTGACAAAAATGGTCCTAAAAAGTTTATAAAGTATGCAAAATCCTGACCCAGTGACCTACATTTTGATGAACGAAAGCTAACGTACAATATAATAGTCTAAAATAAAGTATTTTGTAAGATTTTAATTATAAAAAATGACAAAAATATAAAAACCAGATGAAAATTCTATTATTAACATAATTATTGATTAGAAAATCAACTCTATGGATTCCTATTGTCTCTATACAGAGAGAAGTTAACTTGGTGTGGCTTGTACTGACAGTGTTTTGTCTATTTTTGGTGTTACTCATTCATAAATGTGTCCAATCCCATGGTCTAGTATTTGAAGTACTAGTTAAAATTAACTTGATAAATTGAGGTGTTGTTAAATTTTCACCATTAGAGTACAAATACGTTGGTGTATAAATGCTACACCTTGCTACAGAAAATTAAATAAACTGATAGCAAAAATGAATTTCTAAAATTACCTCAGGCGACAGTTTTGTAGATACAGCTAAGTCTCAATCCTTATTCTTAATAATCTACTACCAATAGTCCAATAGTTTGTATCCAAAAAGACATACAGCAGTAAAATATTTATTACATATATATAATATTATATATATATATATATATATATATATATATATTTATATATTATATATATATATATATATATATATATATATATATATATATATATATATATATATAACACACTGTATATGCTCAGTAAACACTAAAAACACACACACAAAAAAAACCTTGGAACCCCAATTTTGTGGATTTAATTATTGCATATTCATTCAATCTTTACCTTTATGGAAATCAAAAGTTTCCAGATCCTTTCCTGCTAAATTTACCGTAAGCTTTCAGTTATACACAGCAGCCAGCCTGAACATGTGGAACAGTGTGGGGGAGAAAAACGCATAGCCTATAATGAGTCAGGAGGTTTATTTCAGAAAAAAACCTAACCTTCAAATTTGCAATGGAGCCCAGATACAGCCTCTAGTCATACCTGTGGTTTAATCTAATCAATTTAAAAGAGAACAATAATATAAAAAAGGAAGCAAGCACAACTAGAGAAGTACTTTAAATGAAAGATAATGTAACTCTTTAATATCAATCTTTTGCCCTAAACTACCACTGTTAGAGGTACACCCAACTAATAAATATACTTCATGCCTTTCTGGGAAGTAGCAGAGTAAACCATAGTTCTTACTTTTCCAGCTTCGTTGTGGTTTCATTTTGATACATCGATTTAAATCTGATTAAAAGCAGGTCAATTCCGGTTCCTTATTCCAGAATAGAATACATTCACGGTCTGAAAGGAACTCAAATGTTGGAATATGAATTATGCAAAAGAAAAAAATTGGAGCAGTTCTCATTAAAGGACAAGTATAATCATTTTTATTTCTGCTAGACCTGCAATACACACTTAAATTAGTTAAAAATTACATTATCAGGCAGCCTTTAAAAAGTGCTCAGTGGCTAAATGTCAAAATCTGTAATATTCCATTTTATTTAACCCAAGAAGAAAATAACATACAGCTTATTACAGTTACAGATGTGTCCACTGTTACCTTTCCACAAGGTAAATTATGGACTACAATTTATTATGATTTAAGTACAATACAATATTGTGACATGCTAACAAAACTCTCAATAGATCTCTTTTCAAATTTGAACCACTGGTTGGCCATACATATAGCCTTTACATTTCCTAACAGAGTGTTGTAAAATCATTTCTTGTTAAACCTGCTGATCTCGCTCCACATATCTTGAGCAATTTTGAGGCGAAAGGAAAGCCTGTGGACCTTTTTAGTCCTCTGCTAATCTAAACTCAATGGCGGTGTGGATGCAACTGATATCACTGAATACTATGCTGCTCAACTACTTTGAATTTTTTTTGTGTCTCAAGCTGGAAGCTTCTTACTGCCATCTCTCTACCTAACTGACTTTGATGTGGCCCCCCTTTAATATCCAGACCCTAGTGTGCAGGGGCGTAGCTACGGGCTCATGGGCCCAGGTGCAAGAAGTCAGCCTGCCCCCCCTCCACCCCCAACACACACACATTTACAGCATAATTAAAATTTCACTCCATTTATATTTAAAATTATCAAGTTCGCTGCAGTAATTATAGCTAACTCTAAAAAATAAATGAATGCTGTATATAGAGTGATTGAGAAGCCAGGGATGGTAATAAATCATCCTTGTCTTCTCAGTGGAGAGTCCAGCTATTGCTGATAGCCGGCTCTCCACTTGTTCAGCTGTACAATTGGTGAACAGCTCTGCCCTCTGCATGGACAATTGGAACATCCGTGCAGAGATAAACTGCCTGGACCCTTAGGCTAGGTTCACACGGCTTATTGCCAACGTAATTGCGTGACCGGATTTCGACCTGCAATTACGCCGGCTGCCGTGCAGGGGTTGTGGAGGGCGAGGGGGGGTGGCAGCTCGCCGGCCCCATAGACACACATTATTCACGACACGTACGCGCCGTAAATAATATGCATGTCCCTTTCTGCCCCCCGCGGCGGATTCGCCGAACGGGGAGGAGCAACGGAATCCATAGTTCTCTATGAGAACTGTGGATTACCGTAATGACTGGGACGGATTGGAGCCGTACTGCAGCGCAAATACGCGGCACAGTACGGCTGAAATCAGTGCACAATTCAGCTGTGTGAACACGGCCTAATAGGCAGCAGGCAAGTAGTTTATAAAGTGCAAAAATAAACAATGTGAAAAAAAATCCTGTCTAAAAAAAACCAGTGAGAAATCTACCCTACCCAGAACACAGAACACAGAAGTAACAGCTAGTGCCTCATCCCACTATTGCATCCCATAGAATAAACATAGCTCATGTTTCTCCATTTACCCCTAGAAGGCCACCGTGGCTGTGAAAGGCTAGGTCTACACTGCATCGGACAAAAAATGGCTGAAAAGGACCGTTTTTCCTCCGATGCAGGGCCACGTTTTTTGTTATGTTTTGTGCAAAAACCGCGGTCGCTTCTCGTTTTCCTGCATCCCCCATACACTTTTATTGTATGGGAAGACGACAAGAAAACTAAAAGCGCAGGGATATTATACAACATGTTATATAATACTTCAGCACCGAAAGACGAGCAGAGGAAAGACGAGCTGTGGAGACTGCAGCTCGTCTTTTCTATTGCCGTCTATGGGGCTGCTGGAACAGTTATATTTTCAGTGCTTTTAAAAAACTAAAAGCGCCGAAAATATGATCATAAGGCAATACAGTGGAGACAGAGCCTAACAATATCCACTGGGGTACTTTCTGGGTAACACAAATGTACAAAGAAGAGAAGTGTGAACCCACTGTAAGGGGCTGTTCACACGGCGTCTTGCATCCGTGTGAACATCCGCTTTTCTGATGCGTCTCTCTGGGTCTGTCTGAATGGACCCTGAGATGGATCTGACAATTAGCAGTGAGTTTATCACTGCCAGCAATGACAGACACGCAGCAGCGTTCACAGGTAATTCTTGGATCACATCCGAAAAGACGGATCTGATAGGCGCTATGCAAACACGCAGCGCCGCCGATCTCTCATGTGAACGCCGCTGCATATCTGTCATTGCCGACAGTGATAAAGTCACTGCTAATTGTTAGATGTGTCTCTGGGTCCCTTCAGACAGACCCAGAGACGCATCAGAAAAGCGGATGTTCACACGGATGCAAGACGCCGTGTGAACAGCCCCTTACTTCTCAGATATGAGGCACTAGGTAATGCCTCATATCTGACAAGTTGCACATGGTGCCTTATTTTTAACATTACTAAGTGTAGTATGGTAGTACCTGGCAAAACACGTGCAGCAGGGTGGAGAGGATCAGCTCCTATGAGCACTTCCTCCTCCCCTGCCCCACAACATCCTTTTGCAGGAACTGATGGGCAGTGGGCAGGCTGCCAAGTTCCTTCTGCAAACCCAACCCTGCTGCCCATCTCTACGTTATGTCCCGCCCCTCCGGATTAGTCCCCGCCCCCCCAGCGCCGCCCACTATTCTAACTCTGAACGGGTCTCAGCCCCTCTGCTGTGTGCATATGCATGAGAGCGGAGGCGCAGGCACGGGCTTCTTTTCTCCCTCATGCTGAAGCCCTGCCTGCTCCACCCCTCTTCACTAACGTCGGCGATTCAGCGTGCCTTTGCAGCTCTGCTCATTGCTCCCCCTCCCTCCTCACTGCCTCCGTCCCGGCTCCCAGGACAGTGAAGGAGGGGGAGAACAGAGGTGCATGCCCTTGCTGTTTAATAAAAGCAACATATTGCTGGGTCTCTCTGACCTGGCAATACGTGTAGCAGAAGGCAGCAGCGTGAAGCAGAGGAGTGAGGCGAGGGAGACTGGCGGGGCCCCCGTAACTCACAGGCCCGGTCTCAATGGTGACCCCTGCGACCTCTATAGTACCGCCAGTGCTAGTGTGCATCCCCCCAACTAAATAATCATGTTTTTGGGACAATGTTAAACACTGCCCCAGACAGGATGTAGTAAAACCGCCATCTTTTAACACCCTAATGGATTGTATTACAATGCATTAGACTGTATAAATGATCGTATCTCTTAGTGGTGAACTAGAAGGACTCAAAGTTAAAGTAAAAAAAAAAAGTTTCAAAAAAAGGATTCAAAAATAAAAAAAATAAAAGTTTCATTTACCCTCCTCCCCTTTTTGCCATTTTACAAATAAAAAAAAGAATAAAAGAATAAAAAGTTATTTTTGGTATCGCTGGGTCCCAAAAAGTCTGATCTATTAAATTATAACATCATTTATCCCATATGCTGAACACCGTAGAATAAAAAAAATCCCACATGTTCCAATTGCATTTTTATGTAATACAATCGATAGTGACCTCTATCCAAATGTTATATTAAACCACATTGAAAGGAGTATATACCTGGGCACTTTCCCTATGCCCAGTGTTTTAGTATAAAGTGAAGAAATACTCCTGTGTAGTCAACAGATTTTTGACGATATTTGTGTGTAAAAGCACTTCTTCTGTAAGGAGTCTTATATTTAAATAGCAATTTACAATGCATCAAGTATCAAAACTTTAGTAAAAAGTCTCTCAAATTTGAGTAAACACTTGCGGTTATATGATAATCTCCAGTCCCGGAGTTACTGATCCATGCAAGGCGTCTCAGATACAGACGCTAAGCCCTACAGCTCGCACAGCCCGTCTGGTGCATCCAATGTCGCTCATCTTTAGGTATGCACAGCTTGTCGGGTATGTGCGTAATGCAGCTCTGCTCTGATACTTGATGTATTTTAAATTGCTATTTAAATATAATAATCATTAAAGAAGAAGTGCTTTTACATAGAAATATCATCAAAAATCTGTTGACTGCCCAGGAGTATCTCTTCACTTTATACTAATTGCATTTTTTTCTCAGGTCCTCTGAGAATTGGAATAAAATTGATCAAAAGAGTTGCATGTATTCCAAACTGGTAACAATAAAAAGTACACTTCAGCCCGCAAAAAATCCACACTCACTCAAGTCCATAGGTGTTAGTACAAAAAAGTTACTGGTTGCAGAAAATTGCGCTGCGGCGCAAATTTCAAAAATTTAAAATGTTTGGATTTGTTATGGTACCAAAACATAACGAAAATCCTACATGTTTGGTGTTGCCGAAATCGTATCAATCTGAAGAATACAGAGAACACATCATTTATACAGGAGAGTGAATGCCCTAAAAAAAACCACAAACATGGCGCAAGTATGTTTTTTCACATTTTGTCCCACTTGGAATTTTTTTTTGCTCTTAACCAGTATATTCTATGGTATGGGGAATGACACTATTAAAAAGTACATCTTGTGCCACAAAATAAAAACACTCAATTGTCTATGTAGGGGGAAAAATAAAAAAGTTATGGCCCTTGGAAGGCAAGGAGGAAAACATGAACATGTCAACTAAAAAAAACGCAAGATCCTTAAGGGGTTCAGCAGGAGAATTCTGCTGTAGAAAATATCTTCAAATTTGCCTTCTGCAAAAATGGGTAAATTCATTCCCACACAATCATACCAAGATACTGAGGGCACTATAGTAAGTTTACCCTGTGATAACTTTCATTATACATCAAAAGTCTTATCATTTTTATCCATTTTATACATTTTAATAGTATAAACTGCCCATTTTGATGGAAGGTATTTGAGATGTTTTCTGTTTGAGTATAAACTTATTAATTGATCACATTTCCAGGTGGTCATATTAAAGAGGCAGGCATAGTTGCTTAGCATAACCACGGAATATGCCAGGGTGCCATTAACAGGGTATGTGGACTAATATGATCTAATGTTTAATTTTTAACAGGCCTCATTGGAAGTATTTATTCTAAAAATATTTAAACTTGGCAACATTTTTTGGACCCACACATTTTTTACATTGTAATTTAAATTGAGGATTAGAAATTGTGCAATAAGCTTGTCTGCATAATGTTTTCTTTCAATCCACTTTGAGGCCAGTTTAAACTAGTGTAAAAATTGGGTTTTTAGAATCTAATAATAATAATCATAATGATGATGGTGACAATGCAAAATCAACAATCACAACTATGTAACATTGTCTAGTTATTAAAGAAACAATAATTACTGATTAAGTGATACAAGAAATGTATTATCCTTACATTATACCAGAATAGAAACAGTGTATAATGTCTAGATATGTTAAACCAATTAATCTTAGTTTTATGAATATTCATGTCCCATCAGGATCTGATTGTGTTGAGATGCCTTCTAGCTCAGACAAAAGAAACTGTATGCTGCTATAGCCATAAAAGTATAATTTTATTAAAAAAAATAGTCATAATACAAAAGACAGAAGAACACCCAGAATTACTCTATCAGCTAGTCTCCCATATTTTTCACATTAAAGCATACTGAATGGCACTAATGTCCACTACTGCTGACTCAAAGTTAAGGAACTGGACAGTAACAAAGAGTGAAAATCATATAGAACACCTAAGGTAAATAGTGAGATGTACCAGTGAGATCCAATTCACCAAGTATGGTAAAAGAGTTGGAGAGCGTGACCCCAACACGTTTCACTTATGCTTGATCATGGGGATTAGAAGTATCAGACACAAGCAAGATGCATATTGGGGTCATGCTCTACAATGCTTGTAGATCTCCTTATGCAGTTGGGATGTTCTATATGATTTTCACTTTTTGTTAATGTTGTCTTTAATCATATATACATGTGTCATATAAATGCCCGATTCTATTTAGCTTTGACTCAGCAATAGTGGGCATTTATGTCATTCAGTATGTTGTAATGTGAAAGAATGGGAGACTTGCTGTTATAACACATCTGGGTGTTCTACTGTTTGTTTTATTCATTTTTATTTTTTGTTAAATTAGTGTTTGTTTAATTTCTTTTAGTTATACTTTTATGGATATAACAGCATACAGGTTCTTTTTGGTGTTTTTTGGCAGTTAGTATATTCTCAGTTTTTGAATCATATCTTTGAATCATATTTCTGAATCATATCTCTTTGGAGCTACACACTAATGTACACTACCTCAATTTGTATCTCTCAGCTTATGCACTCTGATATATTACAACTCCCCGTGTTCTACTAAACCAGATTAGACAACAGGCATCCTAAAGGGGTTTGTACACTTACAGCATAGGAAGTCTCTGGGTCCTTATGAGCCATTGAAAAAAACAATTTAGTATGAACCTTGTTTGGACCATCTCAGTATTGTATAATGCACTTATTGCTAGCCATTGCTTATGAAAATTTTGGACCATGCTGCCTCCATAGATGAACTTTAACTTTATCTAGAGGCATGGTACAGTGGTGAGTTTAGCACCCCAATGTCCATCACTAAATCAGACCCACGGCACCACATAATGCCCTTTTTTGACTGGCACCTTCTCCTCTTGCAGGATGCTCGCCCAATAACAGTGTTGCTTCTATCATCAACTAATAAGAATGATGACACCACTGAGATGATGTAATTTTTAGATTCTACTCTACAAATCAGGATGCCTGGGCTCTGTGGGTACAATGTTATATACATTACAATACAGTTACTTATAGTCAGCATTATTACACAGTGCATTATGTTTTGGGGTGAATATGGGTGCCTGCAGATCATCCCTCTTACATGTTTTATTTTGCTCCCCTCTATCAGTCCTATTGTACTAAGCTTTAATAAAATGTGACGAAATTGCTGTTCTTTTAAGATATTTTGACAGTTGTGATGTGAACTTTGAACAGTTTGATATATGTTCTTTGTTCTGTTATCCTAAAAGTTTTAGACTACATTTCCTTCACATGTCCCTCTCTGCACATTTTTTTGAAGCCACAGTTAATTTCATCTGTGATTCCATATTGTCAGTTCAATAAAGAGTACATTTTACTGATGTTCCTTTATTGACTGACACTGTTTCTTACATCTTGATACTTGTCTAAAAAGTTTCTTATTAATAACTTACAATAGTTCAGAATATCAAGTATATTCAAACTACAAAAAGTGCAGCTGAAAAACCAATGAAATTGCACAGAAAATACATTTACATATTTTTCTGTCTATAAATCCAGCCTCAAAAGGGTTTTCTCACTACAGGTTTTCACCTGCATCATTTGCTTTATCTCTGGCTTAAATTTTCAAATCCAGGGGCGTGTCTTCACTCACTCAAGGGTGGTGACATCATCACACACCCTCAATGCTCTCTCCTGAGTCATCATCATCATTCTGTGAGAGCATGGGAGAGAGAGGATGTCACAGCTCTGCAGACATCCTACAATGGCCAGTCCTCATGCATGGAGAGCTGTCATCTCGCTCCCACTTATATGCCACAGACAATAGTGATCAAAGAACCTACCGTATATACTCGAGTATAAGCCAACCCGAGTATTAGCCGAGGCACCTACTTTTGCCACAAAAACCGGGAAAGCTTATTGACTCGAGTATAAGCTTAGGGTGGAAAACACAGCGGCTACTGGTGAATTTTAAAAATAAAAATAGATACCAATAAAATTACATAGGCAGTTTAATGTCCCCCATAGGCAGGTATAGGCAGTTTAATGTCCCCGCATAGGCAGATATAGGCTGGTATAGGCAGTTTAATGTCCCCCATAGGCAGATATAGGCTGGTAAAGGCAGTTTAATGTCCCCCATAGGCAGGTTATAGGCATGTATAGGCAGTTAAATTCCCCATAGGCAGGTTATAGGCAGGTATAGGTCGGTATAGGCAGCTATATGTCCCCATAGGCAGGCTATAGGCAGGTAATTGCCTCCATAGGCAGGTTATAGGCAGGCATAGGTCATTATAGGCAGGTATAGGTCCCCCTAAGCAGGTTATAGGCAGGTATAAGCAGGGCTTTAAAACAAAAAAAACCCACTTACCTCACTCCCTCGCTTCTCCGTCTCCTTGGCGCTCTCCTCCATCTTCTCGGCACAGGCAGGGTGATGTCATCAGGCCGCGCATGCAGCGCGATGACACACACTGCCTGTGTCGGAAACTCTGGACAGCCACGAGTCTGCGGCCGCCAGGAGTCCACTGCGGAGCATGGAGCGCTCGCTCTCTGCTCCGCAGTGCTATCTTCTCCTGTATGCCCTCCGGAGTAGTCGCATACAAGTGAAGAGATAGCCGACAGCGGCTGGGCCACCGCAGCGCCTGGACTCTGTCGGCTGCACTTGGCCTTCAGTTATATGCGCTCCCTGAGGAGTCACATATAGCTGAAGCGTCCCTGTCGGCACTCGGGCTATCGCAGCGCCTGAGCGCCGACAGTGACTCGAGTACAAGCCGAGAGGGGATTTTTCAGCACATTTTTTGTGCTGAAAAACTTGGCTTATACTCGAGTATGTACGGTAAGTAGTTTTCACAGTAGAAAGCATTCTTTCTGTCACTCCATCAGCACCTTCAGAAATGTCAATGTGCTGTTTGATTTCCATGGCAACAGGGCCTTACCATGCCTATACATGTATATAGTTGAGCAAGGGAGCATGCTGCACTAACAGGCATTACACATTCCAATACAGTAACATTGTTTGCAATATATTGTAGAAACAATTGCAGGATCACAAGTACAAGTCCCTTAGTGAGTATAAAAAAAAGTGTTCAAGGTAGATCATTGTATGAACTACAGTGCAAATTGGCCATTCAAGTGAATGGTCATCAGAATGCACAACGATTTTAACCCTTTCCCGACATTGAATGTACCTGTATGTCCTAGTGGGAAGTGACTTCCCGCAAATGGATGTACAGGTACGTCTTGGATATCGTGCGGGCTCACAAACAGGGCCCAGATGATCACAGTAAAACACAAACTCAAATAATAAAATAAAAACACGTACACCACCCTTATCTCCTATATAAATGCCAATCGCACCCCAAAAGATCAAATATAAATAAATAAAGTTCCCATATTTGGTATTGTCACGTGCATGACGATCTACCTTATAAATCTGTCAAGTTATTTAACCAGCACGGTCAACATCATAAAAAACTACCCAAAAAAACAGTGACAGAATTGTATTTTTCGTTCATGCCGCAGCATATAAAATGGAATAAATAGCGAACAAAAAAATCATATAAATACCAAAGTTGTACCAATGAAAACATCTGTTCACCCCTCAAACGAAAAGCCCTTAGACAGTTCTGTTTATGGAAAAATATGAAAAAAAAGTTATGGCTATCAGAAGATAGAGATTCGTAAATATTGTTTTACACAATAAAAACACTTTTTAAAGCACTTCAACATAAAAAGCTATATAAAATGGGTATTGCCGTAATTGTTCCGACCGACGAAGATGGGGCATCGGCAGGCATTTTTCTGGGGCTCGTGCCCCGGATGAAATGCCCGCTGCACCGAATGTTTCAGTCCCCGGCCGGCCGTCACATCACCACAGTAGTGCGGCGCCACATTGTTGTTCAGAGTAACTACTATTCAGCGCTTCCTAACTTCTCTGCTGCCGCCGGGGCTTCTTGTGTGTTGCTGAGCAGAGCGGCACCACATTGTAATGTTTACAGTCTATATACTGTGGGGAGCCCTGTTCCTAGCTATATACGGGGGGGACCTGTGCCTAGCTATATACTGGGGAAACCTGTGCCTAGCTATATACTAGGGAGTCCTGTGCCTGGCTATATACTGGGAAGCCCTATGACTATCTATATACTGGGGGAACTATGCCTACCTATGTACTGGGGGGACCTATGCCCAGGGGCATAACTTTGGTTCAAAAAGTGGGGGGGGACCAATTTTCCCTCTCATCCCCTATCTTCCTATCCCTCCCTCCTTCACTCGTCTTCCCTTTCACTTCCCCTCCCTTCCCTTCTCTCCCTTCCTCTCCCAACAGTGAAGCGACCCCCTCTAACCCAGCTAGGAGGTCTGAGGGAGTGCTGTGAGCTCCCCTGGCAGGTCCGGGCGGAGTCCTTATGGCAAACACTTTTGGTGCAATCCATAAGGTTATGAAGGCTCTCTAATTACTGAACGTTAGAGCCGGACTGGGACTATAAAGCAGCCCTGGCAAAGAAGCCAAACCAGCCCACCTATAATATTTTCCCTTGTAGATGGAAATAAAAAATGTTGTGCAATGCAGCAAATTTCGCTTAACTCCTCCCATCCCCCATCACTGCTCCATGAAATTTGTTATACACAAAACAGAATGAAGAAAATAAAAGAACCCAATCTCACTGTACCCTTCGGATTCACTAATGTCACAAACTGTACCCCAAAATTTATTTTATTGCATACCATACACCAGAAATGACATTACTCACTGCACCCCAGAAATTAATTAAATTACACATGGTGGACACAGAATTACATTACTAACTGCACCTTAGAAATGAATTGCACATTGTACTCAAATATTATAATTAATTATACCCCAAAAATGTATTATGTTACACACTGAACCCGAAAGCAAAGGCTTATGGGAAAAGAGATAGGGAGCTCCACAGCATACTGTATTGGACGTAGTTATCTTCAATTCACATGTAGCTCGCAGGAGCCTAGCAATGTGAAAGGGATTTGAGCCAAGCCTGTTAAGTCCATCTGCAGACAGCTGTTTCGGGGTATTTGCCCCTCGTCAGTGCAGCGTAGAAATTACTGGTTGGGTGAGAGGCGATAGTGGCTTAGAAGGAGGAATATCTCTCCTTGGGAGAGCCACCAATAAATTGGTTGGTGTGAGGATTTATGTGCCTTTCAGACCTCACTGACTGTTTTGCATAAAGCAAAGGCTTATGGGAAAAGAGCTAGGGAGCTCCACACCACACTCTATTAGATTTAGTTATCCTCAATTCTCATGCAGCTTGCAGGAGCATAGCAATGTGAAAGGGATTTGAGCCAAACCAGTTAAGTCCATCTGCAGACAGCTGTTTTTGTGTATTTGCTCCTTGTCAGTGCAGCATAGAACTTACTGGTTGGCTGGATGAAAGGCGAGAGTGGCTTAGCAGGGGGAAAATCTCTCCTTAGGGAGAGCCACCAATAAATTGGTTGGTGTGAGGATTTACTTGCCTTTCAGACCTCATTGACTGTTTTGCATAAAGCAAAGGCTTATGGGAAAAGAGCTAGGGAGCTCCACACCACACTCTATTAGATGTAATTATCCTCAATTCAAGTGTAGCTTGCAGGAGCATAGCAATGTGAAAGGGATTTGAGCCAAACCAGTTAAGTCCATCTGCAGACAGCTGTGTCAAGGTATGGGCTCCTTGTCAGTGCAGCATAGAACTTACTGGTTGGCTGGATGAAAGGCGAGAGTGGCTCAGAATGGGGAAAATCTCTCCTTAGGGAGAGCCACCAATAAATCGGTCGGTGTAAGGATTTATGTGCCTTTCAAACCTCATTGACTGTTTTGCACAAAGCAAAGGCTTATGGGAAAAGAGCTAAGGAGCTCCACACCACACTCTATTGGATGTAGTTATCCTCAATTCACATGTATCTCGCAGGAGCCCACACTGAACCCTAGAAATGAAATACATTACTCACTGTACTCCAGAGATTACATTACACTATGCCCCAGAGATTACATTACACACTTTACCCCAGAGATTACATTACACCATACCCTAGAGATTACATTACTCAATGTACCACACAGATTACATTACACCGTACCCAAGAGATTACATTACACACTGTACTCCAGAGATTAATACATTACACACCATACACCAGATATTATATTAGTCACTGTACCCTAAAGATTACTATATTACCCACTGTACCCCAGAGATTAGTTTACACACCGTACCCCAGAGATTACTGCATTATTCACCTTACCCCAGAGATTACATTATACACTGTACCTCAGAGACTACATTAGACAAGGTACCGCAGAAATTATGTGTATATATACATATATTGAACACAGACACACTATACACTTAAGTTGAGTTCATATGACGGTTTTTCGGCATCGACAATGTTGTTTGCTTGTTGGGAATTCGGTGCTTGCAAACGCAGAATTCCGACAAGCAAACAACTCAGACTACCTGAGGCAGAGTTCTACCTCCTATCCCTTAGTGCATAAAACACCTCAAATAATTCTTTGTAGGCGATGACAGTACGCGCCGAAAATGCTCAAGTAAAATCAGTGTTATCTAATCAACGACACTGATTTTACATAGGGTATAATTTAAATCAGTTTCCTGTAGGTTTGGATGCCAGTTCTGAGGCACTTAATCCACCCCAGAATCAGCATTCATATCTTCCGTGTGAATGTACCCTGAAGGTATGTTTACACGGTGTATAGTGGGGCGTACTGTGCGCTCTGCTATATGCCAGGTGTTTTAGAAGTACGTGCTGGCCAGTCCATACTTCTAAAATTCTGCGTGGCCTTCCGCATTCACTTTCATTTTCCCAGGTGCGTAAGTGCAGGGAAGATGTGACTTGGCTAGACACAAGGTTGTACAGTATATACACATCTCACATATACAGTACATACCCTACTCTCATGCACACAAAACGCCTGGCACCACTGTCCCCTCCTTACCTGTCTCCTGTACTCTGGAGCACTTGGCATTCGGCAAGAGCTTCTCTTCTTCTCTGATGAAGGCTGAGCATAGGGGAAGGGATATACAATGGGAGGGAAAGATAAAGACCCAGATACAGAGTGTGCTGGACTGTGAGCAGTGTTCTGATTGCTGAAGCAGCCCCTGCTGACTCCTGCTCTACCAATCAGGACTGCTCTCACTCTGCACTGACACTTGAGGCTGCCACCTACTCTGTCCCCCCGCGATGCACAGAAATATAGGAGGCAAAGGGTTAACTTCTTCCTCCTCTGTGCTCTGCTCTCCCCACTTACCGTAATCTCATGCTTTCATTATTATTATATTATCATATTATTATATGATTATTTTTTATTGAAGTGGCTAAAAAGTAGGGGGACATTCCCCCACCCAGAAAAAAGTGCGGGGAACCAGTCCCCTCTGTACCACCTAAAGTTACACCTATGCCTATGCCTATGCCTACCTATGTAATGGAGGGACCTATGCCTACCTATACACTGGGGGGACCTATTCCTTCCTATTTAATGGGGGGACCTATGCTTACCTAGAGACTGGGGGATTTATGCCTACCTATATAGTGGAGGGAACTGTGCCTACCTATATACTGGTGGACCTATGCCTACCTGTATACTTTGGGACCTATTTATATACTGGAGAGCCCTATTCCTACCTACAATGTCAAAGGGAACCTATATCTACCTACATACTGGGGCAACCTAAACCTACCAAACTACTGGGGCTTCTATATACTTGCCTATACAGTGGGTTACATATTTGCCTACTTAGGAATCTATAGACTTGCCAACCTACTAGGAGGACCTATATACCTACCAACCTACTAGGGGACCTATATACTTATCCACATACTGGGGGTACCTATATAACTACCTACCGGGAGACCTATGTATCCACCAGCCTACCGGGGAGCACTATATAACTACCTTCCTATTGTGGGACCTATATAACTACCGCCTACCTCGTGAAGGGACCTATTTACCTTCCTAGCTATTGAAAGTGAGTATATACCTACCTGCTTGGGGACTTATATATCTACCTATTTACTGGGTTGCTGACCTATATATCTACCTGTCTACTTTGAAGGGACCTATGTAGACCTACATCCATATTGTTGGGGGGGTCTATATACCTCCTTACCTACTGGCCGCCTACATAGGAATGATGGGTGACTGCTCATCCCTCACAGCAGGCACCTGGCTTTTCTATCATAGGAAAGCAGGTTGCTGTGGAGGCCACCATTAGGTAGGTAGGTAGGTTATAAACACCCCCCCCCCCCAGCTGGATATATAGGTGCTGGAAAGTGAGGATTCTAAAATGTTTGTGTGGAGAATTCTGCAGAGAGTTGTGCCTGGGAGAAGTCATCATGGCGGTCTGGACCGGATGGAGAAGAGAAGGGAAAGAGAACTATTCCCACCAGAGAAAACGTCTCCTGTAAGTCACTAAATGTAATTGCAGTGTAATCACTTATATGTCTGCAGAGCACCTGTTTAAAGCTGGTAGTCACATGTGGTGGTCGCATTTAGTCAGGGTCTGGCAGCATTATTTGGTCCTTAAGCAGTAATATTATGGGGTCTTGGTATTGTAGGATTTTCTTTAGTAACAATCATATGTATGGTATATTTGCTCCATGTATAGGTGTAATATTCGGTACCTGTATGACTATTATTTAGGGGTATTACTGTGTCATATGTAGGTGAGAGGTTTTGAAAAAGTAAATTTGTCAGCGCTGATTCTCATTCTACACTGCACTGCTGAGGTGATGTAAAGGATCTATGTGGACTACGTGGAAAATAAACTGACAGGAACATACAATATTTTCTGTAAAAAATACATGCCACAGTTCACGATGTGGCGTAAAAAATACCACATGAACCCATCCCTACTGAGCAAACCATAACACAGAGGGCTTGGGCCGTGGATGTTTTAGGACCCTAGCAATGCTCCTGCAACCAAGTAAAACTAACTTGTTACATATACTATAACCAAAAGAGCTCTAAAGGCATTCATTGGTCAGGTGTATCTATACAGGTACACTATGCCTCCAAATAACTATTATATATCAAAAAAGGGGACCTCATTGAGTTGAGAGAGCTACGACTCATCATAGGCCCTTTAATGAGCTTAAAGCCCAAAGCTGTGAAAAACACAAACAGAATGAATATAACCAAAAGATCTCTAAAAACATTCATTGGGTCAGATATATCCATGCAAGTACACTATATCTCCAAATAAGTAGTAAATATCAAAATTACCTATTTTTTGTTCCTCTCATCTATGTTTACATAGGTTACTATGATGTTTACTACGTTGTACTGATGACTGTGAATCATATACATCTTGTATATTGTTAGTTACTTCTCCCATCTGTAAGAATACTTGTTAGGTTTTGTTATCGTCTCTTGTTGTTTTAAACATTTACTATCACATTTTTGTATTTTTCTTCATAATAAAAGTTTGCTAATATTTTTCATACGGGTATATAGCCCTCTTTTTCTTTATTTTGGTTACTTCTTGTCACATACACTGCACAATGAGCACTGTTAAAAATAAAAAAACACTACTAGGATTGCAGTATTTTCTTCACCCTAGCTTCCAAAAATGTAAAAGCGATCAAAAAGGCTTGTTCCCCCAAAAATTATATCAGTAAAAACGTTAATTCAATCCACAAAAAATCCCATACACAGCTCCATACACAGAAAAATAAAATAAATTACGGCTCTCAGACTATGACGATGCAAGAACATTTTTTTCCGTTTTGAAAAGTGTTTTTATTGTGTAAAAACATAAAAAAATGTACAAATTGGGTCACTTTAATCATATCGACCTGCTACGTAAAGCTAGGGTGTCATTTATACCGGATTGTGACCGCTATCAAAAGAAAAAAACACAACCAGGATTGCTTCATTTTGTTCAAAACACCTCACAAAAACCTTAATAAAAAGTGATCAAATTGTTATATGCACCCCATAATGGTAGCAATGAAAATGTCATTCATTCCGCAAAAAACAAGCCCATAATCATCAACGTATATAGAAAAAAAGTTATGGCTATCAGACCATGATGACATAAAAACACATTTTTTAAACACATTTCTATTATGTAAAAGTAATAAAACATGCAAAAAATATATTAAATTTGTATCATTATAATTCTATGCACCCACATAGTAAAGTAATAAAAATAAGTATAAAATAAAGCCTAAAAAACGATGATGGACTGCATTTTATTCCCGCCCCATTTTTATGGCCCAATGGTAAAAATACTTTGAAACGCCTGTGCTCCCAAATTGCACAATATAGCCGTAGAAGAGATCCAGGAGGGTGCTGTTCTGCTACTTTGGAGGCTTTGCAAATGCGACATGGCACCCACCAAAATCTGCGTTCCAAAAGCCAAATAGCGCTCCCTCTCTTGTACAATCTGCCCAAACAGCAGTTTACGCCCATAAATAGGGTATTGCCAAACTTGGAAGAAATTGTACAACATTTTCGGGTGCTTTTTTTTTACAGGATTCCTTGTAAAAAATGAAGCATTTTCAGCTAAAATTACAGATTGTTGTAAAAAAAATATTTTTTTTCATTTTCACAGCCTATCACTAAAAATTTGTGTGAAACAAATATACTCACTACACCCCTGAATATATTCCTTAAGGGGTGTAGTTCCAATATGGGGTCCTTTTAACGGTGTTTATTACGTTTCAGTTTTACCTTAGAGTGTCTGTAAACTGTAATGGTGCCTAAAGAAAATGATATTGAAAATGGGACCCCAAAGTCCAGTAGGTGCTCCTCCTATTCTGAGGCTTTTGGTTGAGCCAACTAGCACACTAGGGCCACATATGGGATATCAGTAAAAATGGCAGAATTGGGGGAATTGCTGTTGAGTTACATTTCCCTGGTCAAGATCTGCAAAAAAAAGTGAAATTTTAAAATTTCACTGCACTTTGCTTTAATTTCTGTGAAACAACTAAATAGTTAATAAACTTCATAAGTGCTATTTTGAATACTTTAAGGGGTGTAGTCTCTTAGATGGAGTCATTTATGGGGGTATATAACATGCAGGCCCCATGTCAGAACTGAACTATTCCTTAACAATATCAATGCTGCACATTTTCTTGAAAATGTGAAAAAATTACCACTAAGGGCCACATGTATGAAAACTATCTAGGTCTAAAATTCACTTTGTTGTACATAGAAACCTATCATAGTTCCCCTTTCATCTCATATAGTGCTCTGAAAAAAATGTAAGGAGCGCTGTAATTGATTGCTGTGGGTAGCAAAGTGAGTTTTAGACCTTGACAGTTTTCATACATGTGGCCCTAAATTTCTAAGCCCACTTATGTCATAAAAAATAAAATGACATTTAAAAAATAATGCCAATCTACATTTGACATATGATGGATGCTAGTTATAAACTATTTTGTGTGGAATTACTATCTGTCTTACATGCAGAAGTTTTTCAACTTTGAAAATGACAAATTTTTCAAGAATTGCATGATATTTTGATATGTTTCAACAATAAACAAGGATTGTATGGACCAAAATTTCTTACTAACTTAAAGCTAAATATGTCATTAGAAAACAATCTCTGAATCTCATGGATAGGTAAAAGTGTCAAAAAGTAATTCCCACATAGAGTGACACATGTCAGATGTAAAAAATAGGGTGTTGTCAGGAAGATCAAAACTGTCGGCGGCAGTAAGGGGTTAAAGGAGTCAGTATTGAATTCCTCATTTAAGTCCCTTGTGTGAACATACACTTAGGTGTGAATGTGAAGCCCCAATTTAAGAGAAATACAAGTCAATAGTGCTATACAAAATCAGGTGATAGTCATGTGTATTATGTAAACATACCCTATTAGATACAAGCCAAAGTAAGCTGAATATAGTACACCTACCTCAAGGGTTTACATACAATCTACGCAGTTGTATAAAGGCCCTATAAAAACATCACAGGATAATCCTAGTGCCTACTAAATTTCATGCAAGGGATTGTGATAATTTCTAAACAGTTACAGTATATACCTGAAAAATAACTCCAGTGAGTTGTTAGAGATTTGTCCTTCGATTATCACCTTGCACTTATTAGTTACATACAGATTTAGCAAACTTTAGCTTGATTGTGATGTCACACCTTTTTGGGGTATCTGTTCTTATAACACATCAATAGCTGTTGAGAAGCACTGAAAATGTTCAGATAACTTTCTATGCTGTGATTCATGGTGCGTTATCTGTCAAGTTTATATGTTCTACATCTGTATTCTTCCAGCTCAAGGATCCTTTTCTGCCTCTGTCTCCCACTGACATATGTATCTGTTGCTGAATGTTGTCAGTCAGAAAATAATAAAACTCTGATTGCCTTTGAATCATCCAAATGGCCAATATGTACAAGCACTGTGAGCTGGACAGTGGACTACCTCTATGTATTAAAAATACTTATCTACATATGCAATAGAAGCGATAGTGATTTAGCCATAATGTGTTACTACTGAGAGAGAAATATTCAGTTGCTTTGCTTCTAGTCACATCTGTCATATACAGTAGTTAATGATTTCATGGAACTATTTTCCATAATAAAAAAGTATTTCATGTTAGGCTCTGGCAGCATGAATCGTTTAGAATTAGATTATGAGTACTGAGAGATCCACTTTTGAACAACACAAATGAATTCTGAGTGATTCAGATGAGTTATAATTAGAGATGGGCGAATTTGTCAAAAATTCGATTCGGTCACTTCGCCGAATTTTCCGACAAAATTTTGTTTCTTCCGAATTACTTCGGCACAAATCGCCCTTAAAAAGCAGCTATTTCCAGGCTGCACAGGGGCCTGCGGGTGCTGTAGAACGTTTGTGCCTGCTTAAATATGCAGAGGGAGCTTGGTTTAGTCTTCATACAATGTTGGTTTTAGTATGACACGAGATGACTGCGCCCGCTCTTAGAATCACTTCACTATAAAATTCCCCGGGCACTTAAGAGGGCAAAAATTACCAAAAAACTCAAGCGGGAATGTAGCCTGATAAAGTCATGACAGCGAAAGCTGGAAAAAAACAAGCTGAGAGCTCAGGTGGCAAACCCTTAGTGGGCAGAGTGTGGAGGTGACGGGGCAGCCACAGCAGCAATGAGGTCAGAGAGTGGCACATGACCATTCTGGGGTGGCAAAACCCCGAGGAAGCCACAGAGTGGCACAAGACTGAGAGTGGAGGTCATGGCGGCAGCAGTAAAAGAGGTCAGGCAGTGCACAATGACATTCTGGAGGTGGCAAAACAGGAGGAAGCCACAGAAAAGGGGAAAAATCCCCCACAGGTTTTTTGGGGGGTCACGGGGCAGCAGCGGATGAGATCCCGGGGGAGTGGGCCAAAAATGGGGCATTCTTGGAAAGGGGGGGCCCCAAAAAAAAAAAAGTATTTTGGGGGCCCCCAGGGGGGTGGGTTTTTTTCCCCTTTGGGGGAAAAAAAGATTTTGGCCCCCCGCCGCCCAAAACCCCCCCGCTTTTGGGTGCCCCCCCAATTTTGGCCCGGGGAGGGAACAAGGGGGCTCCCCCTGCAAAACTCGGGGGAAAATTTTTGGGCCCCCCCATCCGTTTTGGGTTTCCCCCCGGTTTGTCCAGGGATTTCTAAAAAATGGAAAGGGGGCAGGGGGAAATGTTTCCAAAATAGGCCACCCTTTTTGGTTTCAGGGGGGGGGCTGCCCAGGGGTTTTTCCCGCCCGGGTTTGGTTTGGGGGGGACTTTTCCCCCCTCCAATAGGCGGGGTTTAAGGGGGAAACTTTTCTTCAGGGGGTCCAGGGGTTAGGTTTTCTACTTTATGGGGGGTTTTGGGAAAGCTCCTAAAACCCCCCCCCCCTTCCCCCGAAAAAACCGCGGGCCAAATTAAAATAACGGGGAGGGCTGAAAGGAAAAAAAAAAAAACCCCCCGGGGCCCGAACCTGTCAAAAGGAGGACGATGCCAAAAAAAGGGTTTTGGCAGCGGGGGAAAATGATTAGGGGATTTCCCCATAGTATTTTTTAAATTTTGGGCTTTTTCCCCCTTTTAAAAAGGGTGGGGAAAAAAAAAAGGGTGCCATTTTGGATGGTAGCGAGGGGGTTTCCAAAAAGGGGGGGGGAGGGGGGCCCGAAGTTAATTTCCCTTTTGGGGGATGATTGGGGGGCAATTTTTTGGGTGTCACAGCCCGGGGGAAAAATTAAAAACTTGGTGCGGGGGGCCAAACTGCACAAGTTTTAACCCCCGGGGGGGCCTCCCCGCCTCCAATTTTTTCCCCCTGTATTTTGCCCCGGTGTTTGGGGGGGGCATTCTGCCTTCCCTCTTTCCCCCAAAACTCCCCTCCAAAACCCCCTCCCGCTTTCTTCCCGTTTCCTTTTCCCCTTTTTGTTTCCCCGGGTAAAAAAAATCCCCCTTTAATTTTACCAGAAAAATTTTCTTTTTTGCCTTTCCCAAAGTTTTCCCCCTCCTTTCCTTTCCCTTTTTAAATCCCCCCCGGATTTTTTGTGGGCCCCCGAGAAAATTTAAATGGGCCAAAAAGGGCTCCAGGGTTCCCCCTTTTCCCCGGGGCAGATTTTTCAGGGGAAATTTTGTTTTCCCGGGCATGAAAAACAGTGGAAAAAGAAGTTATTCAACCCGTAGGTTTTTTGGCGGGGGCTTTTACAAATTTAAAGTTGGGCCTTTTCCCCGAAAAGGGGGCCCCAAAAAAAAAAAAAAAGGGAGGTGTCACATGAGGGTTTCCAAATGGGGTGGAAAAATTTAAAAAATTTCAAAAGGGGAGACTTCTGGGCTGCCCGGGGTCATCAAAAAATTTGTAAATTTGGGCCTTTTTCTGTTTCATACCCGTCGGTTTTCCAAAAAAATGTTTCAGGGGGGTGGAAAAAATTCCCCGGGGGGGGGTTTTGGAAAAAAAAAAAAATCGCCCCAAACAGAGGGGTGGGGTTGGGGGGGGGCCGGGTTTTGCCGGCCCCAAAAATTTTAGGGGGGTGTTCCCGGTTTTTTCGGGAAAGGGGTTTTAAAATGCATGCCAAAAGTTTTTTCCCGGGGGCCCTTTTTCCCGAAGTTCTGAAAAAATCGGGGAAAAATTAGGGGAAAAATTTTTCCAAAAAAAAACCCGGGTTGGAAAAAATGTTTGGCCCTTTTTCCGGGCGCCAATGGGGGACCATTTCCCCCCTTGGGTTTTTAAAGGGGGGACACCATGTTCCTCCCCTTGGTCTCCCTTTACCCTTTTGGTTCCCTTTTGGGAGGGGTTGGGCGGAGAAAGGCCCCCACATTGGGTTTCTTTGCCCGCATTTTACCCCGGAGCCGTTCCTTTTCCCTTTTTGTGGGGCTTCGTTTTCCCCCGGGGGAAACCAGGGGGTAGAAAAAAGGGGGGGTTTGGGGCCCCCCTGTTTCCCCCACAAAAAATGTTTGGGATGATGGAAAACAAATTTTTTTTGTGGGGGGGGCTGGGGATAGTGGTTTTGGGGGTGGAGGAGGGGGGGAGGCGGGGGCATTTTGGCCCCCAGGGGGGCCAGTTTGGGGCCCAAAAAAAGTTTGGGGGAGGGAAAACGGCGTCTCCCGTCCAAAAAAAATTGTTGGGTTGTGCCCGGGCTAGGAAAACAAAAATTCACCAGTGGGCCCCTAAAAGGGGAAAAATTTTACTGGCCCCCGACCGTAGGGTTAAAGCTTTTCCCCGGGGGTTTTCCCTGCTGCCGTTTTCCCCCTTGGGAAAAAAAAAACCGATTAAAACTTTTGGGGGCCCCGGCCCCCCTTCTGTTTTACATATTTATTTGGGGGGGTGGGCTGTTAATGCCTTTTTTTTGGAAAAAAAAAAAAAATTACGGCCTTGGGGAACCCCCCTCCATTTTGGCTTTGGCCCCCAAAAACCCATTAGTTTCTCTGGGGAAAGGTGCAGAGTCCACCATTTGGAAAAAAGGGGGGGGGAAATGCAAAAAAAACAATAAAAAAATTGGGGGAAAAAAGGGGGCACCCGGGCGCTGTTCGCACCCTTTGGAAAGGGGGTTTGGGCGCATTTCTGGTTTTTCTTTTGGGAAATCGCCAAGGGGGGGGAAGGGTTGGTGGCGCCGATGGATAGGAGGAGCAGGGGGCATTTTTGGGGGGAAGGGGGGATGATGTCAAAAAAAGAAAAAAAAAGGGTCCCTTTTGCAGGGGGGTGGGGAGCCTTTTTACTGGCTGCAAATTGGGGATGCTTTTTCCAGGGGGGTGGTTTCTTTCTTTCGGGGTTTTCTTGGGGGGCGGCAGGAAAGGGGCCCCCCACATCTGAGGCCCCCGTTTTTTTTTCCCCCGGCCCCCCCGGGGTGGTTTTTTAAAGACTTTTGCATTGTGGGTTTTTTAAGGGAGGGGGGTGGGTTGCCAGCGGGTTTGCTCCCCCGCCACGCTTTTACTTTTTTTGGCCCAACAAAAAAAATTTTTTTCGGGGCCCTTTCCGGTGTTTTTAGAAAAAAGGGAAAAAAATTTCCAAAAACCCCCCGGGGTATTTGGGGATTTTTTTTCCGGCCAAAGCCCCCGCCCCGGGGGTGGGGTTTTTGGGCCCCTTTCTGGGCCCCGCTGGGCCCCGGGGTGCTACTTTTTTTGGGAACCCGCGAATGGGGTTTTTTTACCCCCTGGTTGCTTTTGGGCCCCCAAACCCCCCCCACTTTTCTTTCTATTTTTTTGCTTGGGGGTCCACGGGGGCCCCAAAGACCCCAATTGGGTGGCTGCGCCCCCTTTGCGACCGGAAGGGTGAAACCCCCTTTTCTCCTGACGGGTTTATGGAAGCCCTTGCCCTTTAAACCCGGGGTGCCCAAAAATGCAGGTTTTGGGACAATTCCAAACATCTATTTTTGGGGGTTTTATTTTACTGCTTTTTCCCATTTCCCCCGGTTTTTGGTTTTTTGGGGAGGGGGGACCTTCCCCCAAAAAAATGGGAAAAACCCAATTTTCCACTTTTTCCCCAAAACTTACTTTGCCGCCTTTTGCCAAAAAAAGGGAGGGAAAAATTTGGGCCCCATTTTTTCGCTGCCAAGTTTTGTTTCTGGGGCCTTTTCCCCCCCCCCAAAAAATTTTTTCTTTCCTTTGCTTTATAGTGGCGCTGGGGCCCCCGGCCACATTAAATAGATTTCTGGTTGGGGGGCCAAAACCCCCCCGGGGGGGGGGGGAAGGGGTGGGGCGGGGGGGGGGGACAGGTGGGGGGGCCACTGGGGGCCCGCTCCCCGGGGGCCCTTGGCCCAAAAAAAAAAATATGGGGGATTGTCTGGGGGGTTCCCCCCCCGAAATCTTTGGGTTTTGGGGGGGGTCAATGGGGGATCTGGGGGGGGAAGGGGGGGGTGGAAAAAACCCAGGTTTAAAACCCAAACAAAGAAAAAACCCCCTTGGGGTTTTTTGGAAAAAAAAAAACCCCCAACCCGGGGCCGTAGATGGGCCAAGGGGGGCGTTGTGGGCCCACCCGGGGGACCCTGCTGCGAGTTTCCCCCCGCCCGTTTCTGCGGGGGTGGGGGGCCCGTTCCAGGAATGTTTGTGCCCCTGTTTACCCCCGGGGAGGGGGGCAGGGGGCCCCGCCACCTTTTCTGTTTGGGGTCTTTTTCTGTTTGTTCTAAAATTTTACAGGAAAAAGTTTTATTATGTAAACTGTAATTTTGGGTAAAAAAATTTTTCACCCCGTTTTTTGGGCTCCCAAAAAAGAAACCCCCCCGTAAAAAAAAGGGTTTTGGGGAAAAAACCCTTTGGGTATAAAATTTTCGCTAAAAAAATGGCAAAAAAAAAAAAATTTACTTTTTATGGGGGTGTTTTAAAAAAAAAACCCGGGGTTTTTTTTTATAAAAAAGTAAAAAAAAAAAACCCCAAAAAAGGGGTTAATTAAAAACCCTTTGGGGCTTGGAAAATTTGGGAAAAGGAAAAAAAAAGTAAAATATTTTTCCCGGGGTTTTGGAAAAAAAACGGTTTATTTTTGTCAGCAAAAACCCCGCAAAAAAAAAACGGGGTTTTTAAATTTAAACCCCTTGGATGGGAAATTGGGGCCAAAGAAAATTTAGCCTTTCAACCCAAAAAATAGTAAGGGTTTGTAGGGGGTTTTTTAAAAATTTTCGTTTTTTTCCCAAAGGCCCCACAAAAAAAGGATACAGTTTTTAATTTTAAACCCCGGTTGTTGGGAAAAAAGGGGTTTCAGGAAAAAAAATTTATTTATTTTGGCATTTAAAAAGGGGGGGGCGGTTTTTTGGGGTTTAGGGAAAACCCCCGCAAAAAAAAAAAAAGCAAATTAAAAAAAAACCCCCCAAAGTAAAAAATTGGGGCCAAAGGAAAAAAAAGGCCCCCCCCAAAAAATTGTAGCTTTTGGTTTGGGGCGGGGTTTCAAAATTTCGTGTTTTCTTAAAGGGGCCCCCCACAAAAAAAGGGGATAAAAAGTTGTAATTTTAACCTTTGCTTGTGGGAAAATTTGGTACAGGGAAAAAAAATTTTTAAAAAATTTTTGGGGGTTTAAAAAGACGGTTTCTTTGGGGTCAAACACAACCCGCCAAAAAAAAATGGCTTTAATTTTAAAAACCTGGATGTAAAATTTCGGGAATAGGGAATTGGGGCCCGCCAAAAAAAAGAAAGGTTTGGGATTTGTTTTTGTAAAAAAAAAGGGTGGGGTTTCCCTTTTAAAAGAAATTTCAAAAAAGGAAAAATTTGGGTTTGAATTTCCCCCCTTGGATAATTTTAATGTTTTTGCAGTGGGAGTGGGGGCGGGACACTGAATTTTAGAAAACAAAAAGGGCCCAAAAAAAAAACAGGGGAAAAAAGGAAAAAAAAAATTTTAAGGGGAAAAAAAGGTTTTCGAAAAAAGGGTTTAGGGAAAACCCCCAAAAAATTGCCCATATAAAAAAAAATTCTTTTAGTAAGGGTAATTTAGCCGCGGGAGCCCCCTTCCCTGAATTTAGCCCCCAGGAAAGGGGGAGTGTGGGGTCCCGGGGGTTTTGCGGGCCCGGGGGCTTAAAATATGCGGGGGGACGGGCCAAAAAGGAAAACCCGCCGGTTTTTTCCTTTATTGGCTTTTACCTCCCGCACATGTCATGGGGGGGGGCTATTTTCCCCTTTTTTTCTTTCCCCTTTTTGCTTTGCCCCTTTTTTAGCCCCATTTTGCTCGGCCCGCCAAATTTTTTCAAAATTAAAAAACAAAAAAATTGTTCCCCCGAAAATACCCCCCGTTTGACTTCGGGGGCCCGAAAAAACCGGGAAATTTTTTCCCGGAAAAAAAATTTTTAAAAAAAAATTTTTAAATTTTGTTTTTGAAATTTGATTCGGGCCCCTCTTTGTGAAAAATTTCCCTTGGGGGCCTTTTTTGTATTTGTTTTTTGGTTTTTGGGGGCCCAAAATTTTTTAATTTGGGTGGTTTTTTGGAAAATTGATTTTTCTGTCGGGAATTGGGGGGCGGAAAAATGGGGCTTTTTGGTTTTGTGCCCCCTGGGGGTTTTCCTGGGGTTTTTAGTGGGGGGGAAGGGTTCCCAAGTAGTTTTTTGGGTTTATTAAAAACCCCATGGTTTTTGGGGCCCCTTGTGGTTAGCTTTTTTTAATTTTCTGGGAAGTATTAATATTGAAAATGGGGGGGGTTTTGAATGGGGTGGTTTTTGTTTTAAATGGGAGCGTTTTTTCCCCTATTTTTAGGGGGGCAAAGGTTTAAAAGGGGGCCCGTTTAAAAAACCCTGTTCCTTTTGAAAAACTTTAGGGTTTGGGGGTTTTCTTTCCAGAAGTTTTGGGTTAAAAAAAAGTGGAGCTGGGGGGGGGGAAGGGGGGGGGTTTTTTGTTTTCCCTTTTAGGCTTTAAAAAAGGAAAAAAAAAGGAAAAAAAAAAGGTGGCGGGCCCCAGGGGGGAAAAATTTTCAACCAAACCGTGGGCTGGTTTTAAAAAATTCCAAAAGGGTTTTTGTTTCTGGGGGGAAAAAAATAGGTTTAAAAAACCCCTGATTTGAGAAAAAGGGGTCTCTGGGGTTTTTGGGGTGGGGCCAGTTGGGGCCCCAGGAAAAAAATTTTTTTTTCCCGTGTGTCTGTACTGTAAAACCCCCGCGGGTTGAAGTAAAAGCTTGGGCTGGGGTTTAGTTTGGAAAAATAAAATTTTAGTGGTGGGGAAAAAAGATATCTTTTT
>JAODAL010013033.1:0-92886 GCA_025379985.1 Phyllomedusa bahiana
GGGAAAACGGAGGGTGTACAATATATAAAACCCAAGCGGCCGGCAATTAGAAAAATTAGCGGTACGTGGCCCTTTAAACAGACCCGTCATGCGCAGCGGGCCCCTCCTATCAGGATGATATGAAAAGGGAGCCCATGTAACCGAAAAAATTGATGGAAGAAGGGGCTGGGCCAGCTGGGGGCGAGGGAAAACCCGGGCAGAAAAAAACAAAGTGACCCAATCTTTGAAAATCTATCAGTTACCACCCAGAGGGACCTTTTTCCCCAGAGAAGGCCAGGAGGTCAGAAACAAAGCCGGGGGTATTGGGCCCAAAAGGCTTTTGGCACCGGGAGAGCTGAAGCAAAACCGGGGGGTTGAGACGAGGACTTTATTAGGGGGAAATTTGACTACGGGCCCAGGACAAAGTCTCAACATCTTGAGGGTGGGCCCACCAATAATAATGAGGATTGTTCAGAATTGGGGACCCCAGGAGGCCCGCTGTTCGTGAGGCATGTCCCATTAGGATCAGGCCGCAGGGAGGGTGTACGTAGTTCTTCCAAAGGGTTAGATGTGAAGGCCCCCGGGTCCCGCCGTGGGGAGTCGTTTTTGGGGAATTATGTGCTACAAAGGGGGCCCCCAAACCCACTGTCCCCGAGGTCTAAGAGGGGCTTTTCCCCTGACGTTTTTTCCCAGCTGGCCGAAAGTGAAGAAAAAAAATAAAAACGGGCAAAAAAGAGTGACCACCGGGGTTCCCGAGGATTCAGTCTTGAGCAGATGAGATAAAGAAGTTTTTTTTGGTTGGTGAAGATTCAATGGGTGGCGAGCCCCCTCGAAAGTGTCCCATTCTTCGGGCTAATTAAATTAGCCGTAATTTCGCGATCAATTGTATAATTCTTTTCGGCTGGGGGGTAAAGGGGTTTTTGAGAACAAGCCGCAAGTACGCATTTCCCCCAGAGGGGGTCTTCTGTAGGGGACAACACCTGCACCAAAGGGGGAGGCGTCCACTTTGGATTAAAAGGGGCGTGCGGGTCCGGGCGGAAAAAAAGGAGCGGGAAGGAACGTGATTTGGGGGCGATAAAATGCTTTTTTGGTCTTTGGAGCCCAAGATTTAGGGTTGGCTTTTTTTTTCGTAAGGGCCCCCCCCAGGGGGCCACCAGCGTGGAGAAATGCGGGTGAATTGTCTGTAATATTTGCGCCCCCCAAAAAAAGCGTTGGATAGAGCGAAGGCCCCGGGTTTTCCAAAGGCCCTTTTACTGCAGACAGCTTGAGGGGTTTCCATCTGGAGCCCCCGATCGATTACCCCAGGAAGGGCAAGGAGGTGGTTCAAACAAACATTCCCCAAAGGGTTTGGTTTTAAAATGGTGGTCACGGAGGCGGTGAGTTTCCGATCAGAAAAAGAAGTTAGGATATCATTGGAAAGGGGATGACACAGAATAGAGAAGATCGGGAAGATCTCATTTGACAAAGTTTTTGAAACACCCCGGAGGTTTTTTAAAGGGGCCCCAAATGACAAGACGAGTTTTAAAAAATTGGCCATCTGGGTGGTTTAAAAGGCTGTCTTCCATTCGTCCCCTTCAGGTACAAATCAATTTTGTACTGTAAGTCCACGAAAGGCCCAAAATTGGAAAAAATTTTTTGGGCCACGGAGGCGATCAAAAAAGCTGGGGAGATGAGAGGCAGGGGGTATCGATTTTTATAGTGTTTTTTTAAAGCCCCCGAAAATCGATACGGGGCCGGGGGGTACCATCTTTCTTCTTCACAAAAAAAAAAAAAAGGGCCCCCGCAGGTGAGGAAGACTTGCGTATGAAGTCTTTCCGGAGATTCTCTGGATATATTCCGACATCCTTGGTCCCGGGGGGAAAGAGGATAGACTTGCCCGGGGGTGGAGGCTGCCGGGTTGAGGTCAATGGGGAAGTTCAAAAGGTGGTGGGGGGGGAAGAGTTTGGGCCCTGTCTTTCGGAAAAAGACGTCGGCTAGATCCTGTTACGGAGTGGGCGACCCGGCAGAGGTTCGTAGACTTTACGGGGCGGTCGTTGAGGGGGACGAAGCACAGGAAGACATCGGTATGCACGCGGGACCCAAGGAAAAATCTCGCCGTGCCGTTAAAGGGTGGAGCTGGTCTTGAAAACAAGGGGAGGCCCAGGAGGATTTAAAAAAAGGGAGCGAGGCAGAAGCAAAAGTTTTTCGGGGACTCCTTGGGAGGGCCCTATCTGCAAGGTGAGGGGACAGTACGAAGGAGAAAAAACAAGGGTTTTCAAGGGGGTCCCGGGGGAAGACGAAATTTGGACACCAGTGCGTGGCTGATAAAAGTTTCCGGGACCCTGTTTTAAGGGGTGGTTTGAAAGGTGTGCCGGGGCGAAACCCCGCAGGTACGGGGATGGTCAGACGGGGAAGGCCGCACTGCACCTGGGATGCCTCTTACGAGCCTGGTGCGAACGTTTCCCCGGGCGCACCGGGACGCCCCCATGAAGTGGCCAAAAACCACCGCGTAAAAACAAAGCTGTTCAGACGACGCTGGGGGTTTCTTCCTGGGTAGGTGGGCCCTCCGAGTAATGGGTTCGCCTCCAGAACCCTTGGGGAGGAGAGGAGGTGTTGGAAGAGGGGCCCAAAACGAGGTAGCCGGGAGGGGGGGACGACCCCGTTGGGGGGGGAGCTTTGTTTCTCCCCCACAAACAATATAAATTCGGGGGGCCCAACCGAATCATTTTGCCCAGGGCGGAAGGAGGTTCCCGCAGCGAGCCATCTTAATATGGCCCGAAAGGCCTTGCCGAGGTTGCCACCAACCCTATTTTCCCAGTCCAACCCTCGGGGAGGTAGGGTGCAGAATGCACAGAGAATGACCCACGGTTGGGGGTCGCCCTGGGGATAGGCAGAGCTGCGGCGGGGGGAGAGGTACAACCAGGTTCCCATAGGGGGGGTTTCAGGCCAAGGTTCTCCCAATAAAGGCTAATTAAAAAGGGCCACCTTAGCCCGTCGTAGGGAAATTTTGCCCCAAAAATCTCGAGGTGGAGGGGGGATAGATGATGAAGCCCCGGCATTTTTGGGGTCTCCATCATAGCGGGAGGAGGCAGCAGATGCAGAGAAGGGTCCGGTGCCAGGAGAAAGGGAGAGCCTGGGTGCAGGACGAAATGGTGCTGGCGAGGCGGGCGGCGCAGGTAGACGGGCCGCAAGGTTCTGCATTGTCCCTGAGTCAATACGCTGGGTCGTGGGCGAAGGGGGTGTGACTCCCGGAGATCGGTGGAAACCCATGGGGCAGATTGTCTGTAAAGGTACGGTGGATTCGCGGCCCCCGCAAGCGATGATAGTTTTGCCACGCCCGGGACGGATTTAAGTAGCCCCCGGTATTCACCGAGCCCCCACAAAAGCGGGATGGATTTCGCGGCATGAGGACCAGGTCGCTACCCCCGACGTGACTTGCTTGCGATGGCGGGGCCGGGGGGACGGTTGGGGACGGAATCGTAATCCAGAGGGTAGCGGGGACAGGCAGGAGGCAGGACAGGCGGGGAGAGGTTCGTGGTCGAAAAGGGCAGGGCAGGGGGCAAACAGGCAAGGCCAGGAAACATGCAGAACAGATGGTAAAGGGTAATCAGACAGGACTTCCCAAATAATTCAAGATAGGCAACGCACCCAACAATCTGGCAGGGTGGGGGGGTGTACAAAATATGAAAACCCGCGGACGGCAAATTTGCAAATTGCGGGGCGTGGCCCTTTAAATTCCCGACCAGTCGTCGCGCACGCCCTTTTAATCAGTGGTTACGTGGCAGGGGGGGGACAGGGAAGAGGAAGCACAGGAGGTGGAATGGTAAGTAACCCGGTGCAGGGCCCGGGGGCAGGGGGGGGTTTGGTCGGGGCGGCACCTGTGCCGGGGGCCCCCCCCCGGGGCATGGGGGCGGGGCGGGGGGCGACGGCACCCGCGCCAGCCCCCATGACAATCCTTGCCTGGCTTCCAGTCACCATGTTAACGGATCAGAGCCCTGCGATCTTGCCAAGCCTATGAGGAGTGGTGTGCATTTATTTCATTTAGGTGAAGCCCAATTTAAAAAAAAAACCCCAAGGGCTTTTTCACATGGAGTTTTCATCCCTGTTACAAGCGCTTTCCCCGGATCCGTTTTGGGATCCCCTCTGTCGGTCCCCCAAAACGGATCTAAAACTCGCAGTGGATTTCACTGCGTGTTGACGAACACGCAGCGGCGTTCCAAAGAGGGTTGAATGCAATTTTTTTTTAAAACGGACCCGAGCTGCGCTATTGAAAAACCGAGCAGGACGTCGTGTGAACGCCCTCCGTGTTAGTCATAGGGCAGTGATAATTCACGCTAATGTTTAGATGGTCTTGGGGAACCCACGGTGCGGACCCCCAAGAGGATCCCTTTTAAAACGCTTGTAAAAAAGGGTGTTATCTGTGTGAACAAGCCCTAAAGGGTTAAACCATCGGGACCAGAGCCAATCCCTAATTAGCAGCTGACACCAGCCTCCTATGTAGCAGACCTATGGAGTAAACCGGCTATATAGGAGCTTACAGACACCAGGACACTTGTGTCCCGCAAATATCAAATCCTCATCTATGTACATGCAAAAATGAAAATGGAAGGCAGCAAGGAAAAAAACCGAAAGCAACATAAAATATTGCTGCGCAGTTAAAGGGTTAAATCTGCAGCATGTCCATTGCTACTGCAAATTTACTAATGATTTTACCCAATTGAATGACTTGAATACTTACCACTGTATTACACAGAAAATGACTCCATACTTACCTCTACTATCCCCAGCCCCCCAATGATGACATCACATACATGGATCACATGATGCTGCAACCATGCATGTACATCATGTGACCACAAAGGTCAGTGATTGGCTGCAGCATCATGTGATCCATGAACGTGATGTCATCAGCAAGGGACATAGGGAGGAACTACTGGTTGACAGTGAGGTGCAGGGTGGCATCTTCAGTGTGTCAGGTGTCTATACTAACTAGGGCAGGGGGCAGCATGTGAATTTATTTACACAGAAAGGGGAAAGGCTTTAACAATGTGTGGAGTGGGGAGTCGGTCACACACTGGGGGGACCCCTTATGGCATCGAAATCCCCCAGCAGAGTTTATGGGGCAAGTCATTTCAGAGACAACCCCACAGGAAGAACTGCACTTGGTTATTCGTGAAGTGTTACTGGGGTCTGGTCAGACCTAGCAGCTTCGTCACTGATTACAGGATGACTTCGGCCACATGACGAACTGTAATGACTACACCCTGCCCCCGACTGTACCATCACTGTAATAACTATCCCCTGCCCCCGACTGTACCATCACTGCAATAACTACACCCTGCCCCCGACTGTACCATCACTGCAATAACTATCCCCTGCCCCCGACTGTACCATCACTGTAATAACTACCCCCTCCCCTGACTGTACCATCACTATAATAACTACCCCCGCCCCCGACTGTACCATCACTGTAATAACTACCCCCTGCCCCTGACTGTAACATCACTGTAATAACTACCCCCTCCCCTGACTAACATCACTATAATAACTACCCCCTCCCCTGACTGTACCATTACTATAATAACTACCCCCTCCCCTGACCGTACCAGTACTATAATAACTACCCCCTCCCCTGACTGTACCATTACTATAATAACTACCCCCTCCCCTGACCGTACCATCAAATAACTACCCCCTCCCCTGACTGTACCATCACTGCAATAACTACACCCTGCCCCTGACTGTACCATCACTATAATAACTACCCCCTGCCCCTGACTGTACCATCACTGGAATAACTACATCCTCCCCTGACTGTACCATTACTATAATAACTACCCCTTCCCCTGACTGTACCATTACTATAATAACTACCCCCTCCCCTGACTGTACCATCACTGCAATAACTACATCCTCCCCTGACTGTACCATTACTATAATAACTACCCCCTCCCCTGACCGTACCATAACTATACTACCCCCCCCCCTGACTGTACCATCACTGCAATAACTACACCCTGCCCCTGACTGTACCATCACTATAATAACTACCCCCTCCCCTGACTGTACCATCACTGTAATAACTACACCCTGCCCCTGACTGTACCATCACTATAATAACTACCCCCTCCCCTGACTGTACCATCACTGTAATAACTACATCCTCCCCTGACTGTACCATTACTATAATAACTACCCCCTCCCCTGACCGTACCATTACTATAATAACTACCCCCTCCCCTGACCGTACCATCACTATACTACCCCCTCCCCTGACTGTACCATCACTGCAATAACTACACCCTGCCCCTGACTGTACCATCACTGTAATAACTACCCCCTCCCCTGACTGTACCATCACTGTAATAACTCCATCCTCCCCTGACTGTACCATCACTGCAATAACTACATCCCCTGACTGTACCATTACTATAATAACTACCCCCTCTCCTGACCGTAACATCACTGTAATAACTACCCCCTGCCCCTGACGGTACCAACACTGTAATAACTACCCCCTCCCCTGACCGTACCATCACTGTAATAACTACCCCCTCCCCTGACTGTACCATCACTGTAATAACTACCCCCTCCCCTGACCGTACCATTACTATAATAACTACCCCCTCCCCTGACTGTACCATCACTATAATAACTACCCCCTCCCCTGACTGTACCATCACTATAATAACTACCCCCTCCCCTGACCGTACCATCACTGCAATAACTACATCCTCCCCTGACCGTACCATTACTATAATAACTACCCCCTCCCCTGACCGTACCATTACTATAATAACTACCCCCTCCCCTGACCGTACCATCACTATAATAACTACCCCCTCCCCTGACCGTACCATCACTGCAATAAACTACCCCTACCCTGACTGTACCATCACTATAATAACTACCCCCTGCCCCTGACTGTACCATCACTATAATAACTACCCCCTGCCCCTGACCGTACCATTACTATAATAAATACCCCCTCCCCTGACTGTAACATCACTGTAATAAATACCCCCTCCCCTGACTGTACCATCACTGTAATAACTACCCCCTCCCCTGACTGTACCATCACTGTAATAACTACCCCCTCGCCTGACAGTACCATTACTATAATAACTACCCCCTCCCCTGACCGTGTACCATCACTGTAATAACTACCCCCTCCAACTACCCCCCCTACCATTCCTATAACTACCCCCTCTCCTGACCGTAACATCACTGTAATAACTACCCCCTCCCCTGACCGTACCATCACTATAACTACCCCCTCCCCTGACTGTAACATCACTGTAATAACTATCCCATTGCCCTACCATCACTGTAATAACTATCACCTGCCCCCGACTGTACCATCACTGTAATAACTACCCCCTGCCCCCGACTGTACCATCACTGCTATTACTATCACCTGCCCCCGACTGTACCATCACTGTAATAACTTCCCCCTCCCCTGACTGTACCATCACTGTAATAACTACCCCCCTCCCCTGACCGTACCATTACTATAATAACTACCCCCTCCCCTGACCGTACCATCACTATAATAACTACCCCCTCCCCTGACCGTACCATCACTGCAATAACTACCCCCTGCCCCCGACTGTACCATCACTGTAATAACTACACCCTGCCCCCGACTGTACCATCACTGTAATAACTACCCCCTCCCCTGACTGTACCATTACTGTAATAACTACCCTCTGAATATTGTCATCCTGCAGTAGAGCGATACCGCCCCCTCTAGGCAGCACGGAGTGACTACTAGTAGCCGGGAAGCATTCTAGCTGTAAGGACTGTTGGCCTCGGACACTTGTGAGGCCGCTGATACATTGTCACGTTATTACAGGTCACTGCCCCCAGACTCCGCTATAAAGGAAGGAAGAGCCGCCATTACCTGCTCCCGGCAGAGCCCACCGTGCACTGTGCGAGACCTGCAGTCATGTGACCGGTCACGTGTGTGGGAGGAGTCAGAGACGGGCTGGGCATGGTATCCAGGTGACTGTGGTGTGTACAGGGCATGCGCGGTGTGTGTGTGTGTGTGTGTGTGTGTGTGTGTGTGTGTGTGATGGGGACGGGGCAGAGCTGTGTGTGTGTGTGTGATGGGGACGGGGCAGAGCTGTGTGTGTGATGGGGACGGGGCAGAGCTGTGTGTGTGTGATGGGGACGGGGCAGAGCTGTGTGTGTGATGGGGACGGGGCAGAGCTGTGTGTGTGTGATGGGGACGGGGCAGAGCTGTGTGTGTGTGTGATGGGGACGGGGCAGAGCTGTGTGTGTGTGATGGGGCAGAGCTGTGTGTGTGTGATGGGGCAGAGCTGTGTGTGATGGGGCAGAGCTGTGTGTGTGTGTGATGGGGACGGGGAAGATCTGTGTGTGTGTGTGTGTGATGGGGACGGGGCAGAGCTGTGTGTGTGTGTGTGATGGGGACGGGGCAGAGCTGTGTGTGTGTGATGGGGACGGGGCAGAGCTGTGTGTGTGTGATGGGGACGGGGCAGAGCTGTGTGTGTGTGTGATGGGGACGGGGCAGAGCTGTGTGTGTGTGTGATGGGGACGGGGCAGAGCTGTGTGTGTGTGTGATGGGGACGGGGCAGAGCTGTGTGTGTGTGTGATGGGGACGGGGCAGAGCTGTGTGTGTGTGTGATGGGGACGGGGCAGAGCTGTGTGTGTGTGTGTGTGATGGGGACGGGGCAGAGCTGTGTGTGTGTGTGATGGGGACGGGGCAGAGCTCTGTGTGTGTGTGATGGGGACGGGGCAGAGCTCTGTGTGTGTGTGATGGGGACGGGGCAGAGCTGTGTGTGTGTGTTGGGGACGGGGCAGAGCTGTGTGTGTGTGTGATGGGGACGGGGCAGAGCTGTGTGTGTGTGTGATGGGGACGGGGCAGAGCTGTGTGTGTGTGTGTGATGGGGACGGGGCAGAGCTGTGTGTGTGTGTGTGATGGGGACGGGGCAGAGCTGTGTGTGTGTGTGATGGGGACGGGGCAGAGCTGTGTGTGTGTGTGATGGGGACGGGGCAGAGCTGTGTGTGTGTGTGATGGGGACGGGGCAGAGCTGTGTGTGTGTGTGTGTGATGGGGCCGGGGCTGAGCTGTGTGTGTGTGTGTGTGATGGGGACGGGGCAGAGCTGTGTGTGTGTGATGGGGACGGGGCAGAGCTGTGTGTGTGTGTGTGATGGGGACGGGGCAGAGCTGTGTGTGTGTGTGTGATGGGGACGGGGCAGAGCTGTGTGTGTGTGTGTGATGGGGACGGGGCAGAGCTGTGTGTGTGTGTGTGATGGGGACGGGGCAGAGCTGTGTGTGTGTGATGGGGACGGGGCAGAGCTGTGTGTGTGTGTGATGGGGACGGGGCAGAGCTGTGTGTGTGATGGGGACGGGGCAGAGCTGTGTGTGTGATGGGGACGGGGCAGAGCTGTGTGTGTGATGGGGACGGGGCAGAGCTGTGTGTGTGATGGGGACGGGGCAGAGCTGTGTGTGTGTGGTGATGGGGACGGGGCAGAGCTGGTGTGTGTGTGTGTGTTGGGGTGGGGGCAGAGCTGTGTGTGTGTGTGTGATGGGGACGGGGCAGAGCTGTGTGTGTGTGATGGGGACGGGGCAGAGCTGTGTGTGTGTGTGTGATGGGGACGGGGCAGAGCTGTGTGTGTGTGATGGGGACGGGGCAGAGCTGTGTGTGTGTGATGGGGACGGGGCAGAGCTGTGTGTGATGGGGACGGGGCAGAGCTGTGTGTGTGATGGGGACGGGGCAGAGCTGTGTGTGTGTGTGTGATGGGGACGGGGCAGAGCTGTGTGTGTGTGTGTGATGGGGACGGGGCAGAGCTGTGTGTGTGTGTGTGTGATGGGGACGGGGCAGAGCTGTGTGTGTGTGTGTGTGATGGGGACGGGGCAGAGCTGTGTGTGTGTGTGATGGGGACGGGGCAGAGCTGTGTGTGTGTGATGGGGACGGGGCAGAGCTGTGTGTGTGTGATGGGGACGGGGCAGAGCTGTGTGTGTGATGGGGACGGGGCAGAGCTGTGTGTGTGTGTGTGTGTGTGATGGGGACGGGCAGAGCTGTGTGTGTGTGTGTGTGATGGGGATGGGGCAGAGCTGTGTGTGTGTGTGTGATGGGGACGGGGCAGAGCTGTGTGTGTGATGGGGACGGGGCAGAGCTGTGTGTGTGATGGGGACGGGCAGAGCTGTCGTGTTTGTGTGTGTGTGTGTGTGATGTGGGACGGGGCAGAGAGCTGTGTGTGTGATGGGGACGGGGCAGAGCTGTGTGTGTGATGGGGACGGGCAGAGCTGTGTGTGTGGGACGGGGCAGAGCTGTGTGTGTGTGTGTGAGGGGGCCGGGGCTGTGCTGTGTGTGTGTGTGTGTGTGATGGGGACGGGGCAGAGCTGTGTGTGTGTGATGGGGACGGGGCAGAGCTGTGTGTGTGTGTGATGGGGACGGGGCAGAGCTGTGTGTGTGTGTGTGATGGGGACGGGGCCGAGCTGTGTGTGTGTGTGATGGGGACGGGGCAGAGCTGTGTGTGTGTGATGGGGACGGGGCAGAGCTGTGTGTGTGTGATGGGGACGGGGCAGAGCTGTGTGTGTGTGCCGGGGCTGAGATGTGTGTCTGTGTGATGGGGACGGGGCAGAGCTGTGTGTGTGTGTGTGTGTGTGATGGGGACGGGGCAGAGCTGTGTGTGTGTGTGTGATGGGGACGGGGCAGAGCTGTGTGTGTGTGTGTGTGTGTGTGATGGGGACGGGGCAGAGCTGTGTGTGTGTGTGATGGGGACGGGGCAGAGCTGTGTGTGTGTGATGGGGACGGGGCAGAGCTGTGTGTGTGTGTGTGTGTGTGTGATGGGGACGGGGCAGAGCTGTGTGTGTGTGATGGGGACGGGGCAGAGCTGTGTGTGTGTGTGATGGGGACGGGGCAGAGCTGTGTGTGTGTGATGGGGACGGGGCAGAGCTGTGTGTGTGTGTGATGGGGACGGGGCAGAGCTGTGTGTGTGGTGTGTGTGAGGGGGACGGGGCAGAGCTGTGTGTGTGTGTGATGGGGACGGGGCAGAGCTGTGTGTGATGGGGACGGGGCAGAGCTGTGTGTGATGGGGACGGGGCAGAGCTGTGTGTGATGGGGACGGGGCAGAGCTGTGTGTGATGGGGACGGGGCAGAGCTGTGTGTGTGTGATGGGGACGGGCAGAGCTGTGTGTGATGGGGACGGGGCAGAGCTGTGTGTGTGTGTGTGATGGGGACGGGCAGAGCTGTGTGTGTGTGATGGGGACGGGGCAGAGCTGTGTGTGTGTGTGTGTGTGTGTGATGGGGACGGGGCAGAGCTGTGTGTGTGTGATGGGGACGGGGCAGAGCTGTGTGTGTGTGATGGGGACGGGGCAGAGCTGTGTGTGTGTGATGGGGACGGGGCAGAGCTGTGTGTGTGTGATGGGGCAGAGCTGTGTGTGTGTGTGTGTGATGGGGACGGGGCAGAGCTGTGTGTGTGTGTGATGGGGACGGGGCAGAGCTGTGTGTGTGTGTGATGGGGACGGGGCAGAGCTGTGTGTGTGTGTGATGGGGACGGGGCAGAGCTGTGTGTGTGTGTGATGGGGACGGGGCAGAGCTGTGTGTGTGTGTGATGGGGACGGGGCAGAGCTGTGTGTGATGGGGACGGGGCAGAGCTGTGTGTGATGGGGACGGGGCAGAGCTGTGTGTGTGTGATGGGGACGGGGCAGAGCTGTGTGTGTGTGATGGGGACGGGGCAGAGCTGTGTGTGTGTGTGTGATGGGGACGGGGCAGAGCTGTGTGTGTGTGTGTGATGGGGACGGGGCAGAGCTGTGTGTGTGTGATGGGGACGGGGCAGAGCTGTGTGTGTGTGTGATGGGGACGGGGCAGAGCTGTGTGTGTGTGTGATGGGGACGGGGCAGAGCTGTGTGTGTGTGTGATGGGGACGGGGCAGAGCTGTGTGTGTGTGTGTGTGTGTGATGGGGACGGGGCAGAGCTGTGTGTGTGTGTGTGTGTGATGGGGACGGGGCAGAGCTGTGTGTGTGTGTGTGTGATGGGGACGGGGCAGAGCTGTGTGTGTGTGTGTGATGGGGACGGGGCAGAGCTGTGTGTGTGTGTGTGTGATGGGGACGGGGCAGAGCTGTGTGTGTGTGTGTGTGTGATGGGGACGGGGCAGAGCTGTGTGTGTGTGTGTGATGGGGACGGGGCAGAGCTGTGTGTGTGTGTGATGGGGACGGGGCAGAGCTGTGTGTGTGTGTGTGATGGGGACGGGGCAGAGCTGTGTGTGTGTGTGATGGGGACGGGGCAGAGCTGTGTGTGTGATGGGGACGGGGCAGAGCTGTGTGTGTGATGGGGACGGGCAGAGCTGTGTGTGTGATGGGGACGGGGCAGAGCTGTGTGTGTGATGGGGATAGGGCAGAGCTGTGTGTGTGATGGGGATGGATGGGGCAGAGCTGTGTGTGTGTGTGATGGGGATGGATGGGGCAGAGCTGTGTGTGTGTGTGATGGGGACGGGGCAGAGCTGTGTGTGTGTGTGATGGGGACGGGGCAGAGCTGTGTGTGTGATGGGGACGGGGCAGAGCTGTGTGTGTGATGGGGACGGGGCAGAGCTGTGTGTGTGTGTGATGGGGACGGGGCAGAGCTGTGTGTGTGTGTGATGTGGACGGGGCAGAGCTGTGTGTGTGTGTGATGGGGATGGGGCAGAGCTCTGTGTGTGATGTGCATACTTCAGTTCTCTAATTTACGATCTAATGGGGCCTCATCGTCTGGTTTAGGAGTGATTTTGTATGCCTTATCTTAGAGTCAGGGAGCTGGCCCCTCCATGGTAGAGGATGAGGTAATACAAAAGACCTCTGTGCTCTTAGCTGACACAATACATAGGTTGTGTCTGCCAGTGTTTTTTGTTTAAGACATATAACAACCAGAGGAACTTTGGTGAGTTCAGAAGCTTTTGTACCTGGTGTTGAGGACGCTCGCATCGGTGTTTAGGGGTTAATGCTCCTGGGGATTGCGCCAACTCTAAAACAGAGTTTGCACGATCGCTGCGGGATGGCAGCTTTATATTACAGCATCGGCTGCGACCAGATATCAATCCAGGGGGAGGAGATGAGGGGGGAGCCTGCGTAACTCCTTAGATATGGCAATATAGCGATCACAATAGCTAAGTGACACAGAAGGAGCGAGCTCCTTCTGTGTCACAGTTGGCACAGCCGCCGCATGATCATGCGTCTGCTTTCTCCTACTAGACAGCCCGGAAGATAAACAATGCCTCCCGGGCTGTCTGACGTCACCATGCTAGGTCGTGCCCTGTGGGCAATGCCGGACATGGTGATTGACAGTTGCCATAGAGACCAATACAAAACAGTTCTGCTGTGTATTTGTTCTTTATTTTATGAGTGATCTGAAGATATGGGGAAAAGTGAAAAAAATCCAGTAAAACAAACACGAAAAATAAAATAACATGTACACCGTCTTTTCCCCTTTATAAATGCCACTCGCCCCCACATAAGATCAAAAATAAATAAAGTACCCATATTTTGTATTACCGCCTGTGGAACAATGTGCCCTAAATTAACCGGCACGTGTAAAAGCAGTAAAACATTAAAAAAAAAATACAAATTTGGTATTGCTGTAATCGTATCGACCTGCTGAGTAACGGCAGCATGTCATTTATAGCACACAGTGACCGCTGTAAAAAAAAAAAAAACACTACCAGGATTGCTGTATTTTGTGCAAAACGCCTCACGAAAACCTTAATAAAAGTGATCAAAGCGTCATATGCACCCCATAATGGTACAAATAAAAACATCAACTCATCCTGCAAAAAAGCCCCTACACAGCAAAATAAAAAAAGTTATGGCTATCAGACTATGATGACATAAAAGTGCTGTTTTCTTCTAAACCCATTTCTATTGTGTGAAAGTAATACAATATTAACACTTACCGTATATACTCTAGTATAAGCCGACCTGAGTATGAGCCGAGGCACCTACTTTTGCCACAAAAACCGGGAAAGCTTATTGACTCGAGTGGAAAACGCAGCGGCTACTGGTAAATTTTAAGGCTATGTTCACACGGCTTAACTGCGGGGCGTAATTCCGCCCCGCAATTACGCCGTGTGGACGGGGCGGGAGGGGGAGTGAGCGGGGGGCCGGCACTTCGCCTGGCCCATAGACAATCACTGCTTAGCGGCGCGTATACGCCGCTAGAAAGTGACATGTCAATTATCTCCCCGCCGGGCGGGGAGAGGAGACGTAATCCATAGTTCTCTATGAGAACTGTGAATTACCGTAATGAATGGGCCGTTTTCGGCCCGTAATTGGCGCACTTCGGCGCGTAATTACGGACCGAAATACGGCCCATTTTAAGGCGTGTGAACATGGCCTAAAAATAAAAACAGATACCAATAAAATTACATAGGCAGTTTAATGTTCCCCATAGGCAGATATATGTCCCCCATAGGCAGGTATAGGTCGTTATAGGCAGGTAAAGGTCCCCCTAGGCAGGCTATAGGCAGGTAAAGGTCCCCTAGGCAGGCTATAGGCAGGTAAAGGTCCCCCTAGGCAGGTATAGGTCGTTATAGGAAGGGTATAGGTCCCCTAGGCAGGCTATAGGCAGGGTATAGGTCCTCTTGGCAGGGTATAGGTCCTCTAGGCAGGGTATAGGTCCTCTAGGTAGGCTATAGGCAGGTAAAGGTCCCCCTAGGCAGGTATAGGTCGTTATAGGCAGGTATAGGTCCCTAGGCAGGCTATAGGCAGGGTATAGGTCCTCTAGGCAGGGTATAGGCAGGTATAGGTTCTCTAGGTAGGCTATAGGCAGGTATAGGTCCTCTAGGCAGGGTATAGGCAGATATAGGTTCTCTAGGTAGGCTATGGCAGGTATAGGTCCTCTAGGCAGGGTATAGGCAGATATAGGTTCTCTAGGTAGGCTATAGGCAGGTATAGGTCCTCTAGGGAGGGTATGGGCAGGTATAGTTCCTCTAGGTAGGCTTTAGGCAGGGTGTAGGCAGGCATAGACAGGGTTTAAAAACAAAAAAAAACCCACTTACCTGGCTTCCCTCCGCACGTCTCCCTCGCCGCTCCACCTCCTCGCCGTCCAGCCTCCCGCGCGCTCTCCCATCTTCCCGACACAGGTGGGTGACGTCATCAGGCCGCGCACACAGCGTGATGACACACGCCGCCTGTGCCGAAAACTGCGGACAGCCGCGAGTCTGCGGCCGCCCGGAGTCCACTGCGGAGCACGGAGCGCTCGCTCTGTGCCCCGCAGTGGCATCTCTTCTCCTGTGTGCGCTCCGGAGGAGTCGCATACAGGGGAGGAGATCGCTGACAGCGCCTGGGCCATCGCAGCGCCCGGACGCTGTCGGCTGTACTAGTCCTTCAGTTATATGCGATCCCTGAGGAGTCGCATATAGCTGAAGTGTCCCTGCCGGCGTTCGGGCCATCGCAGCGCCCGAGCGCCGACAGTGACTCGAGTATAAGCCGAGGGGGGATTTTTCAGCACATTTTTTGTGCTGAAAAATTCGGCTTATACTCGAGTATATACTGTAATTTTTTTTACTTTTTTTTTTATTGTATCGACCACATAGTAAAGTTATCCTGTCATGTTATGGAACACTTGTGCGCCCAAAATGCACAATACACCCCTAGATGAGATCCATCAGGGTTTTGAATTCAAAATGGGGCGACTTCTGGAAGGTTTCACCTGTTGGGGTACTTTAGGGGCTGTGCAAATGCAACATTACCCCACCAAAATCTGCTTGCCAAATAGCGCTCCCTCCCTTGTACGCCCTGCCATGCGCCCAAACAGCAGTTTACACCCACATGTAGGGTATTGTCGAACTTAGAAGAAACTGCGTAAGAAACTTTGGCATGCTTTTTTTTTCAGGATTCCTTGTAAAAAAAAAAAAATTAAAAAGCTAAAATTGCAGATTGCCAGGAATTTTTTATTTTTTTATTTTCTCAGCCTAAAGCTTAAAAAATTTGTGAAACACCTGTGGGGTTGATATACTCGCTACACCCCTGGCTATGTTGCGTAAGAGGTGTAGTTTCCAATATGGGGTCTTTATAGGGGTGTTTATTAAGTTTTAGTACCTTAGGGTGTCCGCTAACCTGAAATAGCGCTGAAATTAAATCGTATTGAAAATGAGACCCCAGAGTCCAGTAGGTTCTCCTCCTATTCTGAGGCTTTTGGTTGAGCCAAATAGCATACCAGTGCCACATATGGGATATCTCTGAAAACAGCACAATCTGGGGAATCAATGTTAAGCTGCATTTCGCTGGTCACATCTACCATGTTCTTGTGAATAATGGATAAAAATTTAAAATCTGCAAAAAAAAATAAATAAATAATTACATTTTGAAATTTCACCTCCACTTTGCTTTAATTCCTGTGAAACCCCCCAATGGGTTAATAAACTTCCTAAAAGCTATTTTGAATACTTTAAGGGCATGTCCCCACTGCACGGTTTTTCGGCCGGTTTTTCAGCCAGTTTCCGGTTTTTCAGACCGACCGAAAATTGTGCTCTATGGAAAACCCGTGCAGCAGTCCCCACTGAGCAACATTGAGCAAGCACCATCCGCCGTTCGGTTTTCGGACGGAATCTGTGCTTCTCAATGTGAAGGGGGAGGGCTTTTCTCCGCTCATCGGGGATAAAAGCTGCCCCCCCCCCCGCGGCCGGTATTTGTCCTGTGCCGTGGAGATGCGCCATAAGGGTTGTCGTTTCTTTCACATTTTACTAAATAAACAAGGATTGTAATGACCAAGATTTAGTACTTAAAGCAAAATGTGTCACGAGAAAACAAACAAATCTCTAAATCACATGAATAAGTAAAAGTATCAAAAAGTTGTTCTGAGAAAGCGACATCAAATTTCAAAAACGGGGCTCCATCTTTGGGTGGCTGCGGCAGTAAGGGGTTAATAAAACCTACAAAACAAGTCATCAGTGTTATTTAACATTTTTATTAGAAAAACGACCGTGCATGCTAAAGTTTGTGAATTCTCTGGTGTCGATTAAGAACAGATTTTTGGGTAAAACTTTTAAAGCACTTAGAACATGAAAACGGTTTCACCCCTGTGTGGATTCTCTGATGCGAGACTAACGATGACTTCTGTGTAAAACGCTTCCCACATTCTGAACACGTGAAGGGCTTTTCACCCCAGTGACTTCTCTGGTGTCGAAGAAGATCATATTTTTGTATGAAACCCTTCCCACACTCCGTACACAGAAATGGGTGTTCTCCATTGTGCATTTTCTCATGCGCTGAAAGTTTGGTTTTATTGCTGAAACACTCGTCACATGCATTACAGAGAAACGTCTTCACTCCAATATGAGACCGTTGATGTTGAATAAGTTTAGATTTGTAGGAAAACTCTTTGTCACATTCAAAACGCTGATAAGGCTTCCCTCCTGTGTGGAGTTTTAGGTGAGTGGACAGGCGGAACTTTTGGGTAAACCTTTTCCCACACTCCGGACATGGAAAAGGCTCCTTCTCTGTGTGAAGCCTCTGATGCCTCAGCAGATCATTTTTTTGGGTAAAGGACTTTTTACATTCTGAACATACATACGGTTTCTCACCAGTATGAATCCATTTATGTCTCACGATCATTGATTTTTGCATAAAACTTTTACCACAGTGGGAACACGGATAAGGCTTCTCTCCTGTGTGTATTTTGTCCCCCTTATGAGTAAATGGATCAATCTCCGATTCATGAGGTTGTGAGAAATTCGGAACATGGTTTATATATGAGACACTGTCTTCTCCAGAGTAATTTTCTGTGAGGTTTTCCAGCTCATAACCCAGAGGTAAGACAGGTAATTCTGAAATATTCCGTTTGTTGAGTCCATCACCTGCAAAGACAACCAATGGCTGTAAATACAAAATCTTTATATTTGCATAGATATCATAGACAGGATAATCTCACCTATTAAAGAAAAAATCTTTTTGAGTAAACCTAATTCTAAAATGTTTTTTCAATGCCTAACCCCTTAAGGCCATGTTCACACGACTTAAAATGGGACATAGATTTCAGTCCGTAATTTCACGCTGTACTGCGCGAATTACAGCTGGAATACGTCCCGGTCATTACGGTAATCCACAGTTTTCATAGAGAACTGTGGATTACGTCTCCTCTCCCTGCTCGGCAAATCCGCCGCGGGGGGAGATAAGTGACATGTGAATTACCAGCGGTGTATACGCGCCGCTAGTAAAGATAGTCTATGGGCCGGCGAGGTGTTGGCCCCCCTGCTCCTGCCCCGCCCACACGGCGTAATTACGCCCCGCAAATAAACCGTGTGAACATAGCCTAAGGATCAAGCAGTTTTTTTCATTTTGTTTATTGTCGCATTACAAGAGCCGTGACTTGTTTTTATTTTTCCATTGGCATAATCAGGTCATGGATTTGTTTTTTTGGGTTAAATTTTAATGGTATATAACTTGTTAACTGTGAGAAAAATAAAAATAAAACAATAAATCAACCAGTGCTTTTTCTTTGTATTTTAAATTCCCATCATCACTGGTAAAAATGCTGTGATAACCTTATTCTATGGGGACATTCACAGCGTCTTTTGGCACACACTTTGCGCTGAAATACGCCCACAACAATGTAAAATACACTTCTCATAGACTACAATGTAAAATATGCGTCAATCACACGACGTGAACTTTACTCTCGCATTTTTGCACGCGCCTGAAGAGAACTGACATGTCAATTATTTCATTCATATACGCACCTTAAAAGAATAAAGAAAAAAAGAAATCTGCCTCAGCCATTGCGCGTCGTTTTCACATTCAAATTCTGTACTTGCAAGCGTGGAATTTCAACAGTGTAACAAATGCATTTATAACGCACCAGTACACGGCGTAAATAACATTCCCCAGGGTCAGTCCAATTATGACCATACCAAATTTATATATATATTTTTTTTAAATAACTTTTTTTGTGTCTCCCTGTATTTCAAGACCTAATACATTTTTATTTTTCTGTTGACGAAGCTGTGTGGGGGCTTGTTTTTTTCAGGATGACTTTTAGTTCTTAATGGTGTTATACTGGGGTACAAAACACTGTTGATCACTTTAGTTCATAGTTTTTTGGCAGAAGATAAGGGGAAAAAAAGGAATAGCGAGGATTGATGACTATACATAAAATGAAAAATACAAGAAAACACTGCTCAGATCCTTTTTGAAGACAGACCCCAGTAACAACTAAAGTCTATACCTTTTAAAGCTGTACATAAAGAACGTGGTGTTAAATTTCAAGCAAATCTTTAGTGTATGTAGAAACCTACTCACCTGCCGTAATAGATGTAGTTATTCCCTCGTTACATGGACGATAACTGCTGACCTTTGTCTGATCTTTGACTTCTATCATATTTTCTGGAATATTCCTGCACTCTTCAACCTAAATCTCATAAATAAAAAGGCCAACTTATTAAAGGTTCAGACTAAACTGGAAGACAACATATACATGGCCGAGTTACATTATTATGACCACCAGCTAATATCTAGTATAACCCCCCATATGCAGCTCAGCCCGCAGCTAGAGGGACTGGCGGTGACTCAGAAAGGTTCTGGAAGCTGGTCACAGGTATCTGGAGCCGACTGCATCCCACAGCTCCTGGAGGGTCCACAGAGCCAACACCGACATCCAGGGGCTCCCACAGATGCTCCCTTGGGTTAAAGTCTGTGGAATTAGGTGCCAGGGGAGTATCACATATTGCATTGTCTTGCTGGAAGATCGTATATGCTATCTGCAAGTATAGATTCATACACAAATTGGTCGAGAGCGCCTTCCACATAGATGAGTGTCTCAGAGAATTCCACACAAACATTCCCCAGACCATAATGCTGCCAACTCCAGGTTGTGTTCTTCCAGCAATGGTTGCAGGGCATTTGTTCTCTGAGGTTTCTCAACTCACATGCTTACGTTCATCCATCTCATGAAGCAAAATATGTGACTCAAAGAAGGCAAGCCTTAGTCAATCAGCAGAAGCTTAATCCAATACGGCTGTGAAAATTCAAGTCTTTTCTATCAGAATTTCATTAGCCAAGGTGGAGTGAAGTCCATCTGCTTTGGAGCCACATACTCAGTAGGGTTTGCTGAACTGGTGTTAGATCCACATCTAGTAGCCCTTTGGGTCATTTTGACGGTGAGCTTCACCCCTCTAGGGTGTTGCTCCGCCCTTACAACTACGTCATAGCTTACGTTCATCTCTCACATCAATGGCACATGATGCTCTGCAGATTCCACATTGCCTTTACACAATGGTACCATTTGTCCACTTATGACACAATTTCATCACGGCAGTATGCGAACATTTCACCAACTCTGCAGTTTCACAAATTCTGCCACTCTTGGCCCAAAGGCAAATACCTGATCACAACTCTAATAACTTGTCCCTTTTATCCATACCAGCAACAAGGGATGTGTGTGCAGGCAGCCTATCACATACTTTATAAACCCACCACGCCAGCACACCAGATGTGACTTCCTTCATGAGCTTCTACTGCCAACACTGAAAATAGTAAGTGGTCATAATGATGTGACTTGACTCTGGATGAGCCACCTGCTTTAAAGGGGGATTCCCATCTCGGATATTTATGGCATACAGATTGGTAGGACCTGCAGCTAGCAAGACATTAATGGCATAGCCTATATTGAGAACAAGCACTGAAAGACTGTGTGGAACAGAGCGGAATTCATGCTTGCACTGTACTCTCCATTCAGTTCTATGGGAGTTTCAAGTATAGTTGAGCAAGTCCCATAATAGTTTGTTTATGCAAGAAAGCTCTTATTAAGCCTATTACTTCATATAATTGCATAATTGAAATGAACCGAGAGTACAGTGCTACCACCACCCCCCATCTCAAGATAGTTCCGAAAGGTGGGACTTTCAGTTTTCATATTTTATTAGTATGCCCCTCAATATGCCACAAATATCCGATAATGGGAACACTCTCTTAACCCTCAGAGAATAGGGAGTAGATCTGTAAGGACTTTAGTCCACCTACCTGATGATAGTGATGAAAGCTAAGAATATCCTCTGAGTAATCACAGGTATGAAGAGGACTGAAAATTATCTCTGGAAGACAACTTCTCCTAGATTCATCTGTAAGACATATTGACAGAATACATAGCGTATACACACACATACATGTACAAAATTATTGATACCCTTCCATTAACCCCTCCGGGCACTGTTGGACATAGTGATTGATGATTGTCAATATATAGCAGTACAGTGATGGGCAGTGAAGGGCAACAGCGATCTAAAGAATGCCGAGTAAAGTCCTCTATGGGAACAATAAAAAAAAAAAAAAAAAAAAAAAGTAAAGCACACACAAAAAAATAAAGTAAAACATATACAGCGCCCTTGTCCCATTACAAATGACCTGTAACCCCAAAAAAGATCAAAAATAAAAAAAATACATATTTGATTTTACTGTGTGCGTAACAACCTAGCCTATAAATCTGTCACATCATTTGACCTGTATGATGAATGCCATAAAAAACAAAACAAAAAAAACACAGAACTGCAATTTTTGTTCATCCTGCAGCAAATTGAAATGAAATAAGTGATCCAAGAGTCATATAAACGCCAAAGTGACCATGAAAACATCAGTTCATCCAGAAAAAAAACTCTTACACAGCTCTGTGAACAGAAAAAGAAAAAAAGTTATGGCTCTCAGGCGAAAGCGATGCAATTTTTTTTTTAAAATAAGTGTTTTCATTGTCTAAATGCAGTAAAACATAAAGTACATAAATTTGCTATCAATGAGTAAAGTTAATATATTATTTAAACATTTTCAACTAAAACTGCATATTATAAGGAAAAAAATTCTATTTTCATAGCTTAATGCTAGAAAAATGTGTAAGACACCTATGGGGTCAATATACTCACTGTACCCCTAAATATATTCCTTCACGGATATAGTTTCCAAAATGAGGTCTTTAGAAGTTTGTATCAAGTTTTAGCACCTTAGAGTGTCCATATATCTGTATTTGAGCCTAAAGAAAATCCTAATTAAAAAAAAAAAAAAAAAGACCCTAAAATGCAGTAGGTGCTCCTTCTCTGAGGCTTCTGGTTAGGTTTTCGCACATTAAGGTGTTGGCACACTAGTGGTGCCTTAAAAATAGCCTAACAAAAAAACGACTCTGGTAGATGCTCCTCCTATTCTGAGGCATGTGGTTGAGTCACTACTGCTGCATATGGGTTATTCCTAAACATGGCAGGATCGGGGTAATCAATGTTGAGTTGAATGTCCTTGGTAACATCTATAGTGTGCCAGTAAATAATGGATTAAAATTGAAAATCTCCCATAAAAAAAAAAAAAAAAAAAAAAAAAAGTAAAACTTTTAAATCTCACATCCACTTTGCTTTTATTGCTGTGAAACACTTAGAGGGTTAAACTTACTAAATGCTTTTTAAGTACATTAAGGGATGCAACATCAGTACTGGACTGATTCCTAAAACTCTGTGTTGCAAATTTTCTTGAAAATTGGTACTCAATTTATAAGCTTCCTAATGTAGTAAAAAAAATGATGCCAAAATAAAGTAGGCATGTAGTAGATGCTAGTTATAAACTATTTTGTGTAGTATAACTATCTGTCTTACACGCAGACAGTTTTGAAATTTGAAAATGGCAAATTTTTCCATGTTTTCCCAAGATTTTGATATTTTTCACAAACAAACAAGGACTGTATCAACCAAAATGTATTACTAACTTAAAGCACAATGTGTCACGAGAAAGCAGACTCTGATTTACATGAATAAGTAGAAGTATCAATGTTATTCCCACATAAAGTGACACATGTCAGATTTGAAAAAGGGGGCAGTGCTAGAGAGGTCAAAACTGTAAGGGTTTATAGAAAGAAAGAAAAAAAAAACACTGTCGATAGTCACTGAAATAACTTGAAACAAGTTATAATATATTTAAATTGACTGAAAAATCAACTAATGAAGATCAGACATTGCTTTTGAATTGTGGTTCAACCTAAATTAAAAAAAACACAAGCAATGAAACTGGGCTGGAGAAAAATGATGGTCATCTTAACTTAAGATTTTGCTGCCCAACCTTTTGAGGTAATCACTGCAAGCAAACAATTTGTGTTACTCTCAGTGAGACTTCTGACCCTGTCCACAGGTATTTGTCCCACTCTGCATGAGCAGCTCCGGCTGTCTCAGGTGTGAAGGTGCCTTCTCTAGACTGCAGGTTTCACCTCCTTCCATAGAAGCCACTTCATAGCAAAACTCAAAAATCTCCACTTACCCAGTAACTTGTGGGGCTGCTGGTCTTCTGTCATGACGTCCTTGTACTGATCCTTGTGTCCCTCTAAATACTCCCACTCCTCCATGGAGAGATGGACAGTGACATCCTGACACCTGAGAGGAACCTGACACAGACAATGATCCAGTCATCATCCAGACACCATCATAGCGCTCCTGTATACTGTCCCAGCAGAGCTCACCTCTCCAGTCAGCAGCTCTATGATCTTGTTGGCAACTTCTAGGATCTTCCTTTCTTTGCTTCTATCATTCATCAGTGAGGAAGGTTGAGTCTTAATGAGGTGGCTCTGGGTCCTGCGCCATTCCTCTGACACAGGGGGGTGGCTGGTGGTGGTTACACACTCACCATTTGTCGTTTTAGCCGAGAAGTCCTGAATGAGAGAAAATTGCAAAGAATACAAAGTATTCACTGTTAATAATTTCCTCTGTAATTCTTGAAGGGGTGTTCCTATTTTGCACCTTGATGGAATATCACTAAGATATGCCAGAAAAGTATAAAAAGTGCGAAAACAGGACCCATCTCAGAAGCGGTTCTCCAAAAGTCTCCATACAGTACAGAGTCGGTCACGCTCGTGCATGACGCTTCATTCTGTTCTATGGCAGTTCTGAGTACAGGGGAGCGGTGTTTGGCTGTTGTCGGAAACCCCCACAGAACAGAATAGAAAGTTGTGCACAAACCTGCCCGACACTCCATTCTGTATGGAGACCTTCACCTATCCCACTTTGATGGCATATCCTATTGACATGCCATCTAAGTGCGAGACAGGTACACCCCTCAACTACTTTGTGCCCTTAAGTAAAATGTGTTTTTCTTCATAGTTGCTTTCCAAGTGCTTGTTTTGTGCCACACAAGTGGTACGATAGGTTATGAGTGGCGCCACAGTCCCCGTTCCCCAAACCCGGCGCCAGCCTCCACTTTCTTCCCTCCTATGCTGGGCTCATGCTTTCCATCGTGCCAATGCAGGGTTCTGCCTCCTGCTGCTGCATCCTGCACTCTGTCACCCCTAGTGCACGCCTCGTATGGAGGCATAGCGGTCCTCTCAAGGCCAGCATGCACCACCCAGCTTTCCCAGGAACCTATCAATGGCTCACCTGGGGCTTTACCAGGATACCTCTCCCTCAGGTTTCTGCCGGTTGTTCCTTGCTAGGGTTTGCTGCATTTGTGACATTCTTCATGTGATTCTGGTTCCGCTCCTTTCTACATTTCTGACTATTCTGCTGTATGAAGCCTTCCTCACCTTACACCTGTCCTCCGACCACGCATTAACGATGCCCGTCCAGACCATCTGCTTCTCCCCAGCTATGCCTCCGCCTGTCCCTTGGCACCAGTCACCATGAACGACCACATCAGGGGTAGTGACCTGGGTGTTCCCCACAGTCAAATCCATTCTGCCTTTGCAGCGAGTTCTGGTGAAAACTGGGGCGGCTCCCTGGCGTGCTATTTGCCAACACTTGCATTGAGCCAGCAGATCCACTACTCACATTACACTATATAGTTCAATGGCATTCTTTCTAAGACTGATTAGCTTGTATTTTGTTGGAGGGAAATACAGAAAACAACCTAACAGTAATTCTGAAATGGTTCCCCCCAGCTGTGTTTTGTGCTATAAAAATAAAGTTATTTATTCCACAGGTCATTACCATTGTGTTACTGCAGAATCTGTATTTTTTAAGGTTCACTTTTTTCATAAGAATTATATTTTTACATCTATTATTCATTCATTTTTTAGTGATGGAAAGCCAGGACAGAGGGAGCTCTTCCTCTTAGGCTGAATTCACACAGCGTTATCCCGGCGTATAGTGGCGCATACTGTACGCGTCGCTCTACGCCCAGTGTCTTAGAAGTATGCGCTGGATAGCACGTACTTCTAAAGCACTGAATGCCGGCCCCCATTCACTTATGTTTTCATGACAACAGGTAATCATAGCTCTCGATTAGAGCTATGAATGACTGTATTTGTGGGCCTGCACGCGTATTGCAGCGCAATTATGCCCCAAAATAAGGCCCACAAAAACGCTGTGTGAACATTCCCTTACAAACACCCTTACAAATGCCACAGTCGGTGCCCAGTGATGGGGAATTTTTTTTTCTCTACACAATATTCTCCCCATATAGAAGGCACTTTTCAGCACAAAGTGGATAGAAAGTCCGGGCAGGAGACTTATTTCCCAGCAACCCTCACCTCTCCGGTCAGCAGATACATGATCTCCAGGGTGAGACTTAATATCCTCTCCATCATGCAGCTCTTGTCCGCGTACATCTTGAAACTTCCGGTAACAATTAAGGATAAAGTGATTTCTGGTTAAAAAAGAGATTCTGTTAGGTGGATGATTTGCAGTTTGAACAATACTTATTATTGCCACATTATCCGAATCTTACCATAGCGAGAAGAACTGTACTGGTTTGTACTAGAGATGGTGAGAGACAATATGCTAAGAACGACCTTGAAGAAACTAAGCTATTAAGATTCTCCTGCCACTTTGGTGGTCTCACTCTTGTTTTATCTGCTGCAAAGACAATGTGCGGTGCATTCAAAGGAGCGCTGCGGGCCATCACAAGCCTCAGTGATCATAATACTTGCATTTGGGGCATGAGAGTCCTGTGGTCAGTGAGTGCTGGAAGCAATAATAAGGACCTCTAGAGACCACTGGAGCTTCAGAACTGGATCAACAAAGACCTCTAGAGACTACTGGAGCTTTAGAATTGGATCAACAAAGACCTCCAGAGACCACTGGAGCTTCAGAACTGGATCAACAAAAACCTCTAGGGACCACTGGAGCTTCAGAACTGGATCAACAAAGACCTCTAGAGACTACTGGAGCTTTAGAATTGGATCAACAAAGACCTCTAGGGACCACTGAAGCTTCAGAACTGGATCAACAAAGACCTCCAGAGACCACTGGAGCTTCAGAACTGGATCAACAAAAACCTCTAGGGACCACTGGAGCTTCAGAACTGGATCATCAAAGACCTCTAGAAACCGCTGGAGCTTCAGAACTGGATCATCAAAGACCTCTAGATACATCTGGAGCTTCAGAACTGGATCATCAAAGACCTCTAGAAACCACTGGAGCTTCAGCGCTGGATCAACAAAGACCCCCAGGGATCACTGGTGCTTTATCGCTGGATCAACAACAATCTCTAGAGACCACTGAAGCTGCAGAACTCGATCAACAAAGATCTCTGGGGACCACTGAAGCTTCAGCAAATCAACAACGATCTCTGAGGATCAATGAAACTTCAGCTCTGGATCAACAACGACCTCTGGGGACCAGTGGAGCTTTAGAAAATCAAAGACCTCAGGGGACCAGTGGAGCTTCAGGGAATTAACAAAGGCCTCTAGGGACCACTGAAGCTTCAGTACTGGATCTGTGCTAGATTTAACTGGTGAGTAATGAATAGGTTTCCTGATGTTAGGCTAATTTTTAAAAAACCCAAAAAAAACCGCTGGCAAAGCAATTGCGAGAAGAGGCGGCCAATCGAACTCCTCATGCTCAAATGGATGCGACTGGTAATGTCACTTATGATCCCGATAAAATAGCCCAAAGGTTCCATACCTTCTTTTCTGAGCTGTACTCTCTCCCAGATAATCTCCCCAAAGATATAGAGGTTAGAAATCGTATGTTAACAGAATTCTTATCTACCTGTAATCTTCCGACTCTCCCCTTGGATGCACTGACCTCCCTTAATCAGCCTATTACTCAAGAAGAATTAGAGGAAGTCTTAAAATTTATTCCTAGTGGGAAATCACCAGGGCCAGATGGCCTCACATATCTGTATTATAAAACTTACAATTCCCAACTTTCCCCATATCAGATCCAGCTGTATAATTCTATGCTACAAGGTACGAAAGTTCCGTCTCCCTTTGTACACTCATACATATCCCTGATCCTGAAGCCTGTTAGGAATCCTCTAGAAGTGGGAAATTATAGACCAATTGCATTACTGAACTCTGATCTGAAAATCTTTACTAAAATCCTAGCCAATAGACTGGCAGTGTGGTTACCACAGTTAATCCATAAGGACCAGGTAGGGTTCATGTTGAACCGCCAGGGGGGGGATAACACTAGACGGGCTATCAACTTGATAGACGTGGTGAACAATTATAATAAACCTGCCTTATTGTTAAGCCTTGATGCCGAAAAGGCGTTCGACTGACTCACCTGGTCTTATATGTTTAAAGTCTTAGAAGCATTTGGATTCTCAGGTCCTTTCTTATCCGCTATTCAAGCGCTGTACTCAATCCCCACTGCATCAATCAGACTCCCACAAAATACGTCCCCTTTGATAAATATCTCCCATGGGACTCGACAGGGCTGCCCTTTGTCACCATTGTTATTTGTACTCTGCGTTGAGCCACTTGCATCCGCCATCCGTCTACATTCAGATATTACTGGAGTTGTTATTCGAGATAGAGAGTTTAAATTATCTTTATTCGCTGACGACATATTGCTCACACTGACTTCACTACATATTTCTCTACCCAACCTACACTCCTTACTAAATAAATTTTATGTACTATCGGGATTTAAAATCAACACAGCAAAAACAGAGGCACTTCCACTTAACATCCCCCCTGCGGATCTACATATATTGGAGGGTAACTACTGTTACAATTGGAGGTCAAGCTCTTTGAAGTACCTAGGGGTCAACTTGACGACTTCGTATTCCTCCCTATATAGCCATAATTTTCCCAAAACTTACCAGGAGATACAAGCGTTATTGCAGAGGTGGCAAGGCTTGCCGCTCTCATTACTCGGGAAAATAACGGTGGTCAAAATGACTGTGCTTCCTAAATTATTATATCTCTTTGAGGCGCTTCCTATACCTATTCCATTGACCCATCTAAAGGCCATGCAGGCATCAGTATTCAAGTTTATCTGGGGCTCCTGGAGACATAGAATTAAAAAAAGTGTCATGCTAGCAGGGAAAAAGGACGGCGGTTTGGCAGTCCCCGACATTACAAAATATTACTGGACTGCTCAAATGGGCTGAAATAGAAAAACTATGGATGACTCCGACACATCCCAATTCCATGTCATGGGCTACCTCAAATATATCAGTGAGTTACCCACTGTTGGGTCTTATTAGACTGACGAGAGATATATGGAATCGATGCGCCAAAAAAATTGGGTTGAGCTCGCCTGCTTCTGCGATGACCTCCTTTCTCTTCAACCCCTTGTTCCCAGTTAGCCTAGAGGGACTGTATATGAGGCCATGGCATGAAAAACGGCTCTTTAAGATAGCTGATATTGTTGATCATAGAACAATGCAAATTCTCTTATTTCACTCACTACAGGAACGGTTTCAGCTGCCACATACTAGCTATTATTCTTACTTGCAAATTGTCCACTTCTCTAGAACAGTATTGGGTACTTCTAGGGTTTCCCGACCGACCAAATTTGAACTATTGTGTAAACTTTGGGTGACGAACAGAGGATTGATATCCCAAATTTACTCAATGGTGCTGAACCCGAGTCCTGAAACACCCCCCAGACACTCTTACATGGGGAAGTGGGAACATTTTTTAGACAAACAGTTGTCTGACGAAGAGTGGCGGGTGATTTGGCAGAGAGCTAATCAGACATCTCAATGTAGTTTATATAAAGAAAATCAATTTAAAATTCTTATGCTGTGGTATCACACACCATCTTTATTACATAAATTGAATCCTAGGATCCCAGACAGGTGCTGGAGATGTGGAGGGAGAGATGCGACAGTATTTCACATTTTCTGGGAATGCCCCTTGATAGGGAACTTCTGGAGACAAGTATAGACGTTGGTTGTAGATGTCACTGGAGCTAACCTGCCCATGGTACCTGTCTGTTTCCTACTGAACATGCAATTCCCCTCAATTAGAAAAAGTACGTTGCGTTTGATCTTACAAATCTTAACGGCGGCTAGATGCCTTATATCCTCCTTTTGGAAACGTATTACTATCCCCACACGGGAGGATTTAATTCTCAGGCTTAGAGATGCAAGATTAATGGAACAACTTACTGCCTCTTTGAATGATAATCTAAATGGATTCGAAGAGATTTGGTCTCTGTGGGATACATTTGAGGTCTCCCGAAGACTCTAGAGAAACATGGAACAGAAGTGGATACTTCTCTGGATGCCCTCTGAGTTTGGAAACTCATATCTATCAGCAATAATGTTGGTTACCCCCATCCTTATGTATCGTGTCCTTTACTTGTTGGTACAGTTATTTTATCATACTGTCTTCCGTTATTAATCTCACAAAGGTTTTTCCCACCCCCAGTATTAGGCTGCTGGAGACCTTAAAGGGGTTGTCTCGCTACAAAGAATAGCTTTCAAATTGTAGGGAACACAAAATAAAGACATTTTCCAAATATATTGCATTGTTCCTCTGTTTTCCCTAAAGAGATACAAGTGAATTTATTACCTCCATGGCTATTTCAGTTCCCTCAGTAACCGACCTGTAAACAAATCTCCCTGGGCTGTTTGTTCAATGAGATAACAGAGAGTGAGTCATCACCTCAGGTCAGCAGTGTCAGTCAGTGTCCTGTGCTGCCAGACAGTAAAAAGCTTGATTTATCTCAAGCAAACAGCTCTGTAATTAGGGCTTTTGTTTTGGGGATCAGATAAGAAGTCCTTCCAGTAGTTTGAGAAGCTAATCTAATCTAATTAGCATCTGAAAGCACGGAGCTTATGCTGTACAAGCATGGAGTTTATGCAAATTAGTCTGAACCAGGAAGTGACAGAGAATTTCTTTCATGCATTCTTTGAAACCCTGTGGGGAGACAACTCCTTTAAGATATACTCAACAGAAGGTTATTGTTATTTATAATATTTAGACCTTGTACACTGAATTTGTTGTATTTAGTAATATAAGTTGCAGTACTGACAACTAGAAGAAGTTTTAAATAAGTGGATTTTGTTACATACAGCAACAAGACTATGTAACTTGAAATAGTTGTTTTCACTAATGTACCTTACAGTTACAATGATCTTAGAATGTTTTGATTAGGCGGTTTTTGTTATATCCAACACTAAAACTTCATAATATGTAATTGTAAAAGTGATATATGTTAAGGTTAAACTCAAATTTTGGAATATGGTTCTATTGCACATGTACCATGTTATATTTCTTTGAAACTTAAATAAAAACACAGTTAAACCAAAAACCCAAACAAACCCTTTAACCACCCCATGCTGCTGATCTCTCTAAAAAACCTCCTGCTGCACCATGCGGTTCGGGCACACATACCTACAGTCCTAAGTTTATCTGCAAAATAAAATGCATAGAGCTCAGTTATTATAGAAATCAGGCTAACAGGGTGTCAAGCAACTTTCCTGAGGAGCAGGAAACCGTTTCTGCTAAAAAAAAACAAAACATAAATATATATATATATATATATATATATATATATATATATATATATATATATATATATATATATATATGTATATAAACCAAAAAAACAAACATCCATAAACTAAAACGTATGAAAAAAATTATAAAAAAGTAATCCATCCTTCTAACCTGCATTCTCTATGATACAGAAGTACATTGTATGGTCTTGTGTGAATGCATCAACAACACCTTCATCTCAGAGTTAATCTCTTAAGGGGGTTGTCCAGATCACAAGAAAATCAAAGCAGCGGCTATTGGGTCCCTAGCAAAATATTAAAAAAAAAAAAGCATACTCACCTACCTCTGGTTCCAGCGCTGTGTAACCCCAGCCTTTTGTTTACCTCTGTTATCTTCCATACAGATACGTCAACGTTGCAGTTTGGCTGCAGCGGTCACGTGCCTCTACCTACATCTCTGTTCACTTTTGAACCACGATGTAAATTTGTAGCACGTGACTGCTGCATCCAGTGGCTGCAATCAGGGGCCAACAGAATTTCAGGGCCCATAAGCTGAAGCATCTGGGCCCCCCCTCCTCCCATCAACCGCCCCCAGCAACCCGACCTCCCCCCCAAGCATTCCCACTGCCCCGCCCCCAGAAAAAAAAATGCAATTGCGCCATGTAGTGTAGTGTAATTGGTACCATTTTGTGTTAGATGCAACTTTTTAATCAAATATACAACTGCAAGAGGTGAGCAGTTCCACATTTGTTCACTGTTTAGTATTGAATTATTTCACTTGAGAGCGTTTTTCTATATATTCTCAACAGCTCCAGCTTCACACTGTTCTGTGGGATGGGAGTATGGGTGAGTAGTGTGCTCTACTGTACTTGTAACTCCCATAGAACAGAATGGAGAGTTATGCACAGGTGTGATCAGCTCTCCATTTATGAGCCAACATCTCTGGGGCCAGTTCCCTGGTAGATGCAGGTTCCAGAGGTGGCACCTGCACCTATCAGACTTTGGTGGTATATCTTTATGAAATGCCATTAAAGTCTAACCTGTGTAGAGGCCTTTAAGTTTTATTAACAGTTTGACGTATGAATACATCATACTGTGGGTAAGGAAGTATGGCGCGGGCTCACAGCAGACTCCAATACCTGCTGTTTAACCCTATAGATGTTGCGCACCTTTCTTTACTGTTCACTTCCCCCACAACGAGATTCCGGGGTGACGAGCATTTGCCATGGAAGCATGAAGCCTAATGAAGGCTTCCAAAGCTGCCATGTTAGTGCTTCTGTTTCTTCCTGCATCAGGCAGGAAGTAATAGAAGCACCATGTTGTTACACCCATCTGCAAAATGTACTGAATTTTAATAATGTTCTACAAGTGATCCAACCCCATAGTTGTCAAGTGCCCTAAGGGGATTACAAGTACCCTAAGTGTAAAATAAATTGTATATTTATATTAAAGTAAATTTATAAAAGTATCACCATTTTTTAAATTAAAAAAATAAAGTTACCCACTTCTGGTAGTGACACGTCCATAAAAGTCCTATCTATTAAAATAAAATATTTATCCAGATGCATTCCAAATGCCAAAATTGTTATTTTGGTAATTTTATGTCCCCCAAAAAATGGGATAAAAAGTGATTAAAAAGTAATTAAATATACAACGAATGAACTGTTGCAACTTAAACGTGTTCTGATGTTAAATATTTCTTTAGTAAATGAAGATTGAAATTTATCATTCTGTAATCATCCCACCTGCAAATGTTGTAATGTGATCACACAGAATGATAAATTTCAATCTTCATTTACTAAAGAAATATTTAACATCAGAACACGTTTAAGTTGCAACAGTTCATTCGTTGTATATTTAATTACTTGCAACTGTGGACTACAGTATATTGGCAAAACTAGTACCAAATTGTCTAAACGTTTGAACAATCATAGATATAACATAAAACATAATAAATTAATACATAGCCTGCCTAAACATTTTTTCAATGTACATCAGAATGAAACAATAGGATTTAGTATACAGCCTATAGAGCAAATATCTATTAATACACCTAATAGGTTGCAAGTTCTCGGTCAGAGAGAAATTTTTTGGATTTTTAAAATGGATACAGTTACTCCTAATGGTCTTAATGAACTTCAAGAATTAATTTAAATTTAAATTTAAATTTAATCTAATGTAATTTATTTATGTAATTTACTGTGTTTTTTACTGTGTTTTTTACATTGTTTTTAATTATTTATTTATTTGTTATTATAGTAAGGAAACAATTGTGTTTTTTATACCATGGAAACATCTGTGTATTTTATTGTAACACTAGTAATATGACATATTTACAAAGTGGTTTATATAGTAACAGCAAGTCTTTCAACTAAATGGTTAATATGTAGCACTCAGATTGAGCCTCTGTTTCAATTCGCGGTCTATTTAAAGAACTGCACGTGTAATATAGTTTGTACTTGAGGAAGCGGGCTCGTTTGGTCCGCGAAACGCGTCTACTTTTAAATTTATTGAATAAACTTTGACACCACTACAGTGGTTTAAGTTACCCAGGTGTCATCTGTTTTTACTCAATCCCCTGAGCGCTGACATCTCTTCAAAGAAAGTTACATCCCACAGAACAGAATGGAGAGTCATGCGCAGGTGTGATCAGTTCTCCATTTCTGGTGCCTGTTCCTGCATCTACCAGGCTTTGATGATATATCCTATTGATATGCAATTAAAGTCTATGGTGTTTTAGGAATTATGGTTATGTAGTTACCTTAAGGTAATATTTACTATAAACATTTACTCACTATATACACATTCATAATGGCTATGTACTGTACATGCATATATACAACTTCACTGCTTATATTGACATATAAATACACTAAGGGTATGTTCACACGGCGTGTTGGGTCCATGTGAGCAGACGTTCTTAGATGCATATATGGGGCCATCTAGACCGACCCAAACATGCATCTAGCAACTAGCAGTGTGATTTTACACTGCTCACAATGTAAAATACGTATCAGCGTTCACACGAGTGATCGCCGATGCGTGTTTACATTGCGTTGTTCGGATCCGTTAAAAGAATTGACATGTCAATTCTTGGAGCAAAAGACCCAATTTTGCGTAAATACGTATATATATATATATATATATATATATATACACACACACACACACTCATTTGTATAGGTGAATAGATAAGTATATTACCACATAAATGCAGAATTTGGAATATATACACAGTGCAGTATTACATATTGTTGCACACTTCTAGTGCTAAACTGATGCCATGGACTATAACCTTGTATAACGGAGTTGGGGAGCAGAATAGGCATCTGGCAAGGAAGAAACTGGCATTTCTCTTCTTTTCACTTTTTCTTTAAACCCACTGCTGGCACCTGAATATGTAAACAATACTGGACAGCAGGGATTTTCACAGCTCGTCAGCATCACATCCACACTGCTGACGGGCTCTGAAGGGTTAAGTACTGCCATGCAGGGGGGGGGGGGGCACAGCCCTTTTTCTTCCATGCTCCCTGTTATTTACAATCAGGAGTCAGCAGAGCATCAAAACTGACCGGTCTCACATAGCAGTCGGGGTGATACAGGGCAGCAGCCATTTGTGATGATTAATACTGCTGCCCGACTCAGAAAGAAAGGATAACTCCCACTGCTGAGGACACAAGCTGCCCGGACTTTATAACAACCGGGCTGCAGCTACTGAACTTTTTTTTTACTAAAAAGGTGGCCAGCCAGGCAGCGTTCCCCTCCCCCTCCCTCATACAGCTGGGGGTGGTCGCGGGTCACTGTGGACAGAGGGCCCGCTCTCCTAATTACAGGCAGCCGCAGTTAATCATTCACTTACTTCTCCTGCGTGCTGCAGCCAGGAGCTGTCGCCTGTCGGGCCCTCCTCTCTTCCTGCCCACACAGCGTCTGGCCAAAGGCAAGATGCAGGACAATTTGAATCAGTGAAGCCCCGCCCACTGTGCGTGACCTCACTGATTTAATTAGTCGTTCCGGCCAGGGGCAGAGAGAGAGTGAGAAGGGCCCGACTGCTCCAATCACAGCGCCCAGGAAGAGTAAGTAAATACTGCCCGTGAACGGCATTCAGCGCAGCTGTGATCGGAGCCGCAACACGGGCCCTCTCTCAGCAGCGCCAGGCCCCGGTTATACACAAAAGCGCAGGCACAGCTCAACTGATAGAGAAAACTACCATTACTGTGTGAAGCAAGGGGGCGGTACCAGCCACCGCCGGCGGGCCCCCCTTGCTTCACAGACTGGCCGGGCCCGGTACACCATTAGTGGTTGTACCCCCCTAATGGCGGCCCTGGCTGCAATGGTGACAACCCTGTTCAGAAGAGAACAAAGGTAAACAGACGACTGGGGAGACCCAGTGTTGAAACAGGGGGAAGGCGAGTATAAGTTTATTTTATCGAGGCCCCAGCAGCTGCTGATTTGATTTTCTTATGAGGTGAACAATCCCTTTAAGAGATTAACTGTGAGATGGGCTAACATTTTGCATGTTATGGTGCATTCACACAAGAGCATGCAATGTACTTCTGTATCAGAGAACGCAGGGTGGATTCCTTTTTTATATTTTTTATTCTACGGATGTTTGATTAGTTTATTTTAATTGTTTTTTATTGATTCTGACCAGGGCATGTACTGTGATTAAAGGGGTTGTCCAGGTAATAGAAGAAATGAAATAATAGATTAGTGCAGGCCAAAAAAATAAAAAAGCCTTTACTCCTTTTCCTCCAGCGCTGGCTCTCCCCCGCTCTGAACAGGACGTCACTGTAGCCGCTGACTGGCCTCAGCAGTCATGCACCACTTCCCTTACATCAATGTTCAGAAGTGAACAGCTCTGAATGGTGATGTAAATGAGTGGCACCTGACTAATAGCAGCTACAGCGGTGACGTCATGTTTGGAAGAAAATGAAGGGAGACACGACTGAGGAGAGCCCGTGCGGTAACAGGGAGAATAGGGGAGGGGAGGTGTTGCTGGCCTGCACTAGCATATAACTGTGTTTTTCTAATACTTGGACAATCCCTTTAACAACCAATCAGTATCTCTTGACCATGCAGACCCACAGTTTGCAGTGATGCCTTTTGGCAATAGGGTGATAAAGGATAAACTGCTCTGTAACTAACAGCTCTGTTCCTAGAATGGCCTCTGACCAGGCTGTGGAGTCGGTGCCCATTTTGCAGGAGTCGGAGTCGTTAAAAAATGGACCGATTCCAAAATATATAATAAAGTGGTCCGGTTAGTTCGATGCAGTGCAAAGAGCAAGGGGAATTGGGTCCGGCCAGTGCTACTGCCCTTATATCTTCAGCCTCATCAGATGAGGAGTGTAATTGATAACATGGAGCAGGCAAAGCGTTGCCGCAGGGGAAAAGATTCTTTTCCCATAGCAAACAGATTAACCAGATTTTAGCATAATTTTTTACTTCATATTTACAATTTATTAAAGTGTTTTGTGTTCTAAAGTCGTATCCTATAAATATATTTTACATCGACAAGCAAAAGGGTAACAATGTTTTGAACTTCCAGGCTCCATATCTTACCATCCATTTGAGACTCCCATCTTTTTTATAGACAATCATCTTGGCGATCTCATACATAACTTTTACCTTCAACTATTTAGCATATGCTTAGTTCTGCAGATTCTTCACAAGTAACTGCATTGTTACTGTTTTGCTCCTGGTGGTAGTACAATCTTTTTCTTCTTGTTATTATAAATTAAAACCTGTCCTCACATTCCCTAATAGCTCAGTTTGTTATTAGGCTGATTCCCAAGTCAAAGGTCACTGGTTCGAGCCATGAAGAAGATTTCCCAAGAAAAGAGAAGCAGCATCATCCAGCTCCTTGATAGCGTCTCTGGGCCAAGAAAATTGCCAAACTGCATCATGTGAGGCCCTGACAGCTGCAAGAATATGAAATGAAGTCCATCCATCCATTCAGAAGCCAAGAGGTGACGTCCAGGCAAAATATCAGTCAACAAGTCGCTCATCACAAGGTCGATCAGTTCTGACACGACAGTGGAGGCGGCTCGTAGGCTTCGTAAGGGTATGTTCACACGGCTTGTTTTCTAGCATAATTGTGCGCCACAAATACGGTAATTCATAGCTCCTAGAGAGCTATGGCTTACACGTCGTCCCCCTGCGCATACAATATTGTCATATTGTGTGCGGGGGAGGGGGGAAGGAGAATTGACATGTCAATTGTTAGCGGAGAATACGCACCGCAAACAATGCATGGTCTATGGGGCCGGCCGGAACCCTTCCCCCGTGCTAATCAGCCCGTGGTTCCAAAACTCCCACCGTATTGTAGCACATACTATACGCGTCGCAATAAGCCGTGAGAACATAGCCTAAGAGTGAGATCACAGATGTCCATGCAACAAACATTACACAGGTCTGGCATGATGGCCCCAAAAAAGGGGAAGAAGCCGCGGCAAAGAGTTTACAAAAAAGTATGTAAAATGGAAGATTGGAAACAGGTGATTTGGAGCGATGAGATGAAAGCCAATAACCGAGTTCTGATGGGAGCAAATGGGTTTGGAAGAATCAAGGGAAAAGGGGGTAATGGATAAAGAAGCTGGAAGAACGGTCAAGTTCAGTGGTAGAAGCCTGAGGATATGGGGATGTTTCACAGCCAAAAGACGTTGGATACTTGACCAGGATCGATGTTGACCTCAATGCTGAGCTCTATGTGAGTGTCCTACAAGAGGAGTTACTTCATACACTCGAGTACTATGGGGATGAAAAGGACGACTTAGTGTCCAGCAGGACAACGACCTGAAGCAGACGTCAAGGTTGGAGAAGAAATGGCTCAATGACAATGCAGTAGAGTTGCTGTAGTGGCCTCCAAAGTCCCCAGACCTCAACTCAATCCAACACTTGTGGGTAGAGTTGAAGAAAAAGCTGTATTCATATCCAAATCCAGTCTGCACCAACATTGAGAACGTGTAGAAGACACTGCGGATCAGATTTTGGTCAATATATGCTTGGATCTGATCCAGAGCCCAGAAGGATTCAGAGCTGAAAGCCAAAGGTGGATTTACCAAATACAACATAATAAAAATTAACATTCTGATTTACAGGAGCAAAACAGTAACAATGCAGTTACAGGAAAGAATCTGCAGAACTAAACAGATGCTAAATAGTTGCGGGTCAACTACTGTATGTATGAGATACCAAAGAAGATTGTCTATAAAATGATGGGAGCCTCATGTTCAAAGCTGTAGTGGATGGGGAGATATGGAGCCTGAAAGTCGAGTTCAAAATATTTGTTACCCTTTTAATTGTCAGTGTCTGTTCTACCTAAATAGCTTGATTATTGTAGCATAAGGTGATAAACAGCCTGATGTTACCATTTTACTACAGTAAAGTTATCACATAAAGGGGTTTGGCCACGATCTAATGTTGACGTGGGATCCTCCAAAATGGGTATTTAATCACTTTTCTAAATATATGTCGTTAAAAAAGGTGAAGCCTGTGAGAGCTACAGCCCGACTAAGATGCCCTTAGTTTCCTGACAGTTTACATTAGACACGACCAGGAGGTGATCTGGCCGCGCTTGCCTTGTTTGCACTTCTTATCTGATGGCAGGGAACATGAACTAGCTTTGAAGGGACTGGGGAGAAAAGATCCTGTGTCTTTTGTATAGAGAATCCACTGGTTGTAATGTAATTATCTGAGTAAACATGCAGATGCTCCCTGCTCAGCCCCCCTCCATCTCCCTCTGCATCAGTTTGTGAACAAATGAAAGAAGCTGCCTGCTAGGATCATACAGATTCCAATAACAGTGTCACACTATAAACTGAATCAATATCAAAGAGGACATAGGCATTGTAAAAAAAGCATTTCTGATATCTAGGATATATGAAAAAATGTTTGAGATTCTCAGTTCACATTTTTTGATCAAAACTGTTTAAGCCACCTCCGAACTTCAACGGGATCTCAAGGCAGGTGGTCCTACGCTATTATTCCTACACTATTGATACCTCTCGTTTGGGTCCTATTCAGACCAACACAATCCAGGGAATGAAGGAAACAGCTTACTAGTTACACTGCACTGATTAAATAGCCATGTCAAGGTGGGTGGAGTGCAAAAAAAAACAAAATGGATGCAGATTATCTTCTCTCCTGAACAGATAAGAGGGAGAAACAAAATGCGTATAGCTAGTGCACAATACAGTTATCCCCTGTGGATTAGCCAAACAATGTTTGCTCAACTACAAAGACTGAATATCAGGAGCGTGCATGGGAGGTGGAGCGATGACATCACAGAGGAGGTACTTGTTTTTTTAAACACAGAAACACAATGCCCATTTTTCAAGCCTCAAGAGGAGAGTATCAGCCTGTTAGGTGAGGAACTCACTTATTGGCAAAACCCCTTTAAAACATGTCTGAGTCAGGAAAACTGAGGAGTCGAAGCTTTGTCTTACCAACTCCACGGCGCTGCCATATGCACAGGAAAGAAGCATACCTCCCAACTGTCCCTATTTTGGAGGGACTGTCCCTATTTTTTAAACCTTGTCCCTCTTTGCTCTATAAATGTTCCTCTTTTTTTATTTGGGGAAATAGATTTGTGTCAATAAACTGACTATCTTGCTTTAAAAAGTATCTGATGGCTTAGTACCTGTATATTACAGAACAATTTACTTAATATTTCATCATCGGACACAATGCAATCCTGAGAATGTGTCCCTTTTTGGCTATCTAAAAAGTTGGCATGTATGTGTATGGGCGTGGTTAGAGGCGTGTCTTAGTATGTTGTCATGTGTTTGGGCGTGGTTAGAGGCGTGGCCTGATGTGTCCCTCTCTAAAAATTGGGAGCTTACATGCCAACTCTCCCGATTTTGGCGGGGGGGTCCCGCTATTTGGGGTCCCCTCCCGCCCTCCCGGGGGAGTTGGCATTCCTCCCGCCGCCAGCAGGCGGCTCTTTAAATGGCCGCAGCGCCAGAGTAGCGCTAGTGCGCTACTCTGGCGCCGCCGGGCCGCTCCTACAGGCGGGTGAAGCGGCCGCTGCGCCCGCTTCACCCGCCCGGAGTCTCGCTGTGCAGGGAGGAGACAGGAGGGATCGCTCCCTCCTCCCCCAATTATGTCCGGCGCCGGGGTGTGCGCCGTACATACAGTCGCGGCGAGGGAATGAGCGCGGCTGCAGGGGAAGTGACGCGCGGCTGCTCTCACTTCCCCCTGCACCGCTGAGGAGATCTGCAGGAGCCTGGTGAGGTAAGTGGATTTTATTATTTTATTTTTATTAACTATATGGGGGGCTCTGCCTGGCAACAATGGGGGCACTACCTGGCTACAATGGGGGGCACTACCTGGCAACAGAGGGGGCATCTACCTGGCAAACAATGGGGGCACTACCTGGCTAACAATGGGGGGCACTACCTGGCTAACAAATGGGGGCACCTACCTGGCTAACAGAGGGGGCACTACTGGGTACAAGAGGGGCATCTACCTGCCTGTAAGGGGCACTACCTGCTTATGGGGGGTTACTACCTGGCTATAAGGGCATCTACCTGGCTTTCTTCCAAAGCCGTTATGCAGTTAGGTGGATTGGGGTGTGGCTTTTTGAAGGGGTTTGGCATACCGACAAGATGGGCGTGTCCATGCAAATTTTTACGCGCGCCGCCCACTAAAATCTCCTGCTTTTTCATTTTCAAAAGTTAGCAACTATGGTTGGGAGGTATGAAGAAGTGACATGTCAATGCCCAATACGTATCAGAGAAAACGCCGGGTAGTCATAGCTCTCAATGAAAGTTCTTAATTACCGTATTTGCTGTCCATAATTCAGGGGTATTGCAGCACAATTACGCTCCAAAATACGGACTGCAAATACGCCGTGTGGACATATCCTTACTTACAACTTATTTGAAAGTTTTACTATAAATGTTTTATCCCTTATCAAAGTCAAAAGGTAAAATGCGCAACATGGCAAGAAAGTCCCACAAGTCATCATCCTTATATATAACACAGCACAATCACATGCATTGTAATAATACAGACATGACAGCTTTCATTAATTTCCTCCATACTTGTGGGTATGACACCTACTGCTGCCAGTCACAGCAATGTCTCCTGCCCCCTCCCTATGACCCCGAAAGTTGTCCCTACCACCTGTGAGCTCCCTACTGCTTCTTCATTCTGAGTGGGGCGGCTGACACCAAACAGAAAATCCACACCGGATGCCGAACTGACCTGCGAGGCAATAGACAATCATATACAGTATTAAGTGACGTCATCTGACCAAAACCAACACTAGAGGGAGAACCGTGTATTACATGAACAGAACTGAGTGTCCTCAGCATAGAGGGCGGCCATTTTGTCGTGGACATACCTGGTAAACCCATCCTACCAGCAGCTATTCATACTTCACTTCCCAAATCCTCCTGATTGTATCAAAGATAACTCCCAGAATCCTCTCCTCCTCTTCATGGATGACTACAATACCCAGAATGCTTTTTCTTTTTTTAATTTCCTGTTACAGGGCAGTTGTACAGGAGCAGTGTCTTACTCAGCCTGGAGTCTCCTGGCAGGTAATAGCTCTGTATATTTGTATATGACACATGATTGGGTTTGTGTATTTGTCATTCTGATTATATTATTATATCCACAATAATAACAACATATGATTAGTGATCAATAATGAAAGTAGCCGGTTATAGAATAATAAATACAATATTGTTAGAAGCCGCTAAATAACATTGGTTACTGAGTACGGTTGAAAAAAGACACTTTTTGGTAATGGGAGGATCTGCGGTGTGGATGATTATTGCTACTTTATAACATGTAATTCACAATCATTCACAGCACATACTATGTCACTATATTAGGCTGCTGCCCTTACTCTGCAGTTTGTTGTGGTTCAGCAGATTTATCAGATCTAATAGATGCTGAGCGATTTTGCATTGCATATCTGATTTTTTTTTTTTTTTTTTTGTGCAGCGGATATCATAAATTATTTCATAATGATAATATAATTGACTAAATCTATCATAAAAGGGGTTGTTTCACTACAAGGATTGCTTTTTATGTTAAAGATCTTGCAAAAACAAGTCACTTTGTAATATGTGTCCATTAACAGTGTCCTACCTATTCGTAGATATCCCCTTATATGGGCTACATCAGCTCCTCGGGTCGCTATAGCTACAGACTCTCTCCCGATAGGCTGCCAGCACTGGTTGCTATAGCTACAGACTTGGCTTCTACTGCAACCTAGTAGAAGTCAGTAAACACGCCCCTGAATTCAAAGTGAAACCAAGAAAACAGGACTGAGATAAGATGAATCAATGGAGTGAGACAACCCCTTTAAGTATAAAAAGGACACGGATTCCACACGTGAATCACATCATTTTTCACCAAAATCAATGTGAAATTTGGCCAAGTGAACAGAGGCTTACAAGAGTCGCCTCGGTTATTTTATTTTTATGTAATTTTTACATTATTATTTTTTGATATAATATTAGGAGGCGAAAAAAAAACTTTCCATATTTTCATTTCTTTTTTAACAGTAAATGTGGCGCAAATTTTATTTTTTTTAATTCTGTCACTTTTCTATCACAGATGTTTATATATAAGTGGTATAAAGTTTTGGGGTTTCTGATTAAAGAATCTGGCCGATATTTTTATCGTCTTTTGAATGGGTTTGGGTGATGGTTCCGTCCGTGGTTTGCAGATTTGCCCGTCCCCCTTAACCATTGAATTGCCCAGGTCCTTTTTTATGAACATCGGCAGTGTGAATATCCGTCCAGTAGAAAAACCGTGCAGTGTAGACTCATGGGTGGATTTTCTATTAAAGTCTATGGGGATGGTTGAAAGTCGTTTTTCAAATTTCGAAAACCGACTGAAAAACCCCATGCCATGTGGACTTACCCTTAGTGGGGTTTTTTAATAATATTTTATTTTTTTGAGTGTTTTTTTTTTTCATTTTTACATAAGTTTTTTTGCAAATTTCCCCTTTGTGACTAGAGCTAATATATTGGCCCTAGTTACAGGGAAAATACGGCCCCCTAAACTTGTCGCAGGACTGATTTGGGTCTGAAAAGAGCCATCAGTATCTGCAGCTACCAAGCCTGAACGATGACGTGACTGCTGGCGCCAGGAAGCAAGAACTTGGAAGACTCCTGCATATCTGTATATACAGCGGCCTTTGATCAAGAAGACAGGGATGGTAATGAACTGTCCCTGCCTTCTCAGTGCAGAGCCCAGTTATCGCTGACGGCCATCTCTCCACTCTCACAGCTGCACGATTAGCACCCAGCTGTGCCGTCTGCACAGACGTTCTATGATGTCGACCATAAAGACATTTAGGATATGTTCACATGGCTTAGCACGCGCCGCAATACGCTGGGCGTTTTAGAAGTACGCACTGGTCAGTGTGGGTGGGCAGCCCCATTCACCGTCATTATCCACGGCATGTAAGCTCCGCAAAGAAGTGGCCTGTCACTTCTCTCCCGGCGTACAATACGAGTGTATTGTACGCTGACAGAGACGGACGTAATTCATTGCTCTCTATGAAAGCTATGAATCACCGTAATTGTGAGGTGCATTTCGGACGTATTAAAGCGCAAATATGCGCCGAAATGCGCCTCGCAGTTACGCCGTGTGAACATACCCTTATGGTCAACAGGTGGGTGGAATCTGGTTAAAGGGGTTGTCTAATTATAAAAAACAATACATGTAACTGGTAGGTCCCCTAAGGGCATGTTCACACGACGGGTTTGGCCGCGGGTTCAGCCGCGGCTTTCGCCGAGGTTCCCGCGGCCGGACCTCGTCCAACCTCGCCGCAGACTTGCGACTCCCGATGCGGCTTTGCGGCGCGGGCGCTGTGCGTGGTATCAGCGCTGGTGGGGCACGGCTTGCGGAGAGGGTTTGCTCCCATGCAGATTAATAGGCAGCGGGCAAACCGAGCCGCGGGCCAGCCGCGCACCACCCATGGCGACGCCCGCGGCAACACCGCGTGGCCGCCGCGCTGAGAACTCCTGTCAAGAATTGACAGGAGAGTTCTCATACATTCGCGTGTGAATATTAACGCGGTTTCCAATAGGAAACCATGTTAATAAAGTGGGCGCGATTTGGGCGCGGTTTTGGCTGCAGAAACCGCGTCGGAACCCGCGGCCAAAACCGCGCCCAAACCCGCCGTGTGAACAGGGCCTAAGTGTCTTTATGGTCGACATCACAGAATGTCTGTGCAGAGGGCACAGCTGGGTGCTAATTGTGCAGCTGTGAGAGTGGATAGACGGCCGTGAGCAATAACTGGGCTCTGCACTGAGAAGGCAGGGACAGATTATTACCAACCCTGTCTTCTTGATCAAAGACCGCTGTATATACAGATATGCAGGAGTTCTTGCTTCCTGGCGCCAGCAGTCATGTCATCGTTGAGGCTTGGTAGCTGCAGATGCTGATGGCTCTTTTCAGACCGGGTGGACAAAAAAAGAAAAAATAATTTTGATACCTACCTGTACCCCGCTGCTCCAGAGCGGGTGGCCCGCTTCTCTTCACTTCCAAGTTCTCATCCCAAAACACAAGATAGCTTCATGCTCCATATACTTACGCAAGTCACTCCCCTGTGTTGGGGTGGAAACTAGGATGTGACGAGGAGCTCCAGAGCGGCAGCCCCCGGAGATAGAGGAATAATTACATACAACAGTGCAGCACAATAGGCTATGGACATTTGTCTATTGTCAGCCTTGGTGGTTGCTACGATTAAGGCAGAAGCGCGAAAAGCGTCAGCCAGCGTTGTACAAGGATACATGCCTTGTGTGCCTGACATTTTAATGACATAATAAATAATAAGTTTTAAACAAAACCACTTGGATGTCTGGGATGTTACGCGGTGCTGGAAACAATCTTTGAATACAGGGTGGTTATGGGTTAAATTTTGTATATCCTTTGAGGTCTGTGGTGCTTTAGAGGATAACAGCTATTTATTAATACTATTTTATTGTAGTTTAGGATTATGCAGTGTACTACTTATAATTTAATTTTATAAAGTGATTCCTGTTCTATTGTCCCTCTCAGACATCTTTAGTTTAATTGAAAACCTCTGTATTCATGTACTTGCCTTTAGGGAGAGCTCACTTCATACACATTTTTAAAGTTCTCATTGGACTAAATAAATTAATCTGCACCCCTATTGGTTGTAAGTGGAATTATAAGATTTTGACTGGACCAGCTGGAGCTATAAGCTGCCAAACTGTGACAAACAGCCTCTTTTGTTGTAGATTTGCAATGGCGGGAGAGCCAGACGTCTGAAATCACTGCAATATAGTAAGGAACGTACACCAATGACAGAAACTATATGAGCTACTACATGACTTTTCCTTTTCACAAGTTTGGATAAAGTTTACCCTCTTGTGTTCAGAGTCACTAAAAGTGTTGCACCCTGTGTATTATTTTCAGTGGTTAATTATTTTTTTTTAAATGTGCAGTTTTTTACATACATTCATATTACATATTTAAAAGGAGATTCCTATTTTATCCTTCCAACACATTGTCAGTTATATGCTTATATGTGAATGCGCTGCTCTTTCCCATAACTTTTAGCGGAGTTGCACACCTGCTTTCTAAGGCTGTAAAACTTAGGGTGATTCAGCTTGAAAAAAGACATGATAGGTGCGATTTAATTATCATGTCATGGGCAGGGATGTAATTCTACCGCTGTATAAATCATTGGTGTGGCTGCACTTGGAATATGCTGTTCAGTTCTGGGCTCCAGTTTATAGAAAGGATGTAATGGAGCTAGAGAGAGTGCAAAGACGAGCAACCAAACTTATAAGGGGAATGGAGCATCTTAGTTTTGAGGAGAGGTTAGAAGAGTTGAACTTATTTAGTCTTGAGAAAAGACAGCTCCAGGAAGACATGATTTATTTATATAAGTATATAAATGGCCCATACAAAAAATATGGAGAAAAGCTATTTCATAAATCAGGCGCATTCTAGGCAATCAATATGCGCATGAAATTTGGCGTGTTAACGGCAAATTTCATGCATGTCGTCCTCAATCTCCAGAGGAGAAAAGCTTTCTGCACAATGAGAACCGTGGATCTGTGGAATAGCTGCCCCAGGAGCTGGTCACAGCAGGAACACGTGAAGGTTTCAAGAAAGGCTTAGATAACTACATTCTACATTCACTCACTTCAAAGACAAAATTGACAGTATCCAGCAAAACATCACATCACAATCCCCAAATAATACCCATCCTGTCCCTCCCCGCACGTCCTCTAATCTGCTCTCTGCCCTTGACCCAACGTCAGAAGAAGAAGTTTCCAGGCTTCTCCTATCTGCTCGCCCCACCACTTGCTCTAGTGACCTCATTCCCTCACACCTTGTCCAGTCTATTTCTCCAGCTATCATCTCTCACCTCACTACAATCTGTAACCTCTCTCTCTCCACTGGGATCTTTCCATCTGCCTTTAAACACGCTATTATAACCCCCTTACTGAAAAAGCCCTCTCTGAACCCTTCCTGTGCTGCCAACTACCGACCAGTCTCTAACCTGCCCTTCATCTCCAAACTCCTGGAACACTTGGTCTACTCTCGCCTGATCCGCTATCTCTCTGCTAACTCTCTTCTTGACCCTCTGCAATCAGGTTTCCGCACCCTACACTCCACAGAAACTGCTCTTGCTAAAGTATCAAATGATCTCCTGACAGCAAATTTTCAGGGTAACTACTCATTGCTGCTTCTCCCGGATCTCTCTGCAGCATTTGACACTGTTGATCACCACCTCCTCCTCAACATTCTCAGCACCATTGGCCTCCAGGACACCGCTCTATCTTGGTTCTCTTCCTACCTCTCTGACGGCTCCTTCAGTGTCTCATTTTCGGGGTCCACCTCCTCCCCTCTTCCTCTCGTTGTTGGGGTTCCACAGGGATCCGTTCTTGGTCCTCTCCTCTTTTCACTCTACACAGCCCCCATTGGACAAACCATCAGCAGATTTGGCTTTCACTACCATCTCTATGCTGATGACACTCAAGTATACACCTCCTCCCGAGACCTCACTCCTGCCCTGCTACAAAACACCAGTGACTGTCTGTCTGCTGTCTCTGACATCATGTCTTCCCTCTATCTTAAACCTCATTAAAACCGAACTTCTTGTTTTTCCACCATCTTCTAACCAACCCCCCTGTGAAGAAAACAGCCTAGTCCGCTGGCCCACTCGAGGGACGACGGCCTGATTTGGGGTGTATCTCGACGTTGCACGGCCCCCTAGGGGTGCACAAGGTCAGCCAGATACTGTTCCACTGTTAACCCCTGTCCACACGGGCCCAGGGAGAACCAGGGAGGACGAGAGAACACTTTCCTCGTCCAGAACCCTGAACGGCTGCCACCAGTTTCTAGTTTAGTTATAAGACCGGTCCGTGACCGACTTATAACAAGGCCGAAACCAGCCTTGGGGTAGCTATATATTATAGACCGAGTACTAGGCGTGTGAGGCCGATGATCAAGACAGACTAACTCAGATTAAAGTTTATAGATTTAATTAGCCTTGGAGGGCACACTAGACAAATATATACAAAAGGATAATATACAGGTAAGAGTCAGAGGTGCACATACAAGCATGGGTTACAGACAAAAGGCAGTTAAAATGGGTCAAGTTACCTTCGGCCTACATGGGGGGCGTATATGGCCTGGCTTCTGCGTGTGGATGCTCCTGGAAATGCTCTTAGGTACCTCCCTCCATGGATCAACATTTGAGCCCACCTGGGCTCCTGCTTATATCTGTGAGGGTACAGCCCACGTGGCAGCCCCCTTACACGCCCCCACACACCCCTGGGACGGTCTATGAACTCCTCCCACTCAGGTCATGCAGTTTCTGATACAAACACAAAAATGGACTATAACGCGGCGGGGCATTGGCACAGAACCGAGCCGGTGGCACCATCAGAACCGGCTGGACCTACACGACGCCCGGATATCAGACACGCCTATCTTATGGGCTCCGTAGGTCCGGTTCTGGATATCTCGGTCCCCCTGCGCCCCAGAAACCTGAGAGTGGGGGCTGTGTGTGCGGGGAGTTCCATGTTTTGAGATATGAACTCGCCATGCACCAGTTATGAGCGGATCGCCTATAAATCGATATGAAATATCGGAGATGGGTTGGCTAGGGTCAGTTTCATTCAAGCCTTTGAAGCTTGGGAGTTTGAGGCAGCATGTGTCTTGGGGCTAATTGAGTTGCATGAGGGTCCTTTCATGGGTTGACCCCCTGCTGTGGTGGCTTCCTACAGAAAGGCATTTACAATGGGCTTGATTACTGTGTAAATTGAGCTTTCCTGGGGCTGGGGCCATCTGTGATATCTGACTAGATACGGAATTGGGGATGAAGTAAAGTGAATTCTTCCTCACACCTCCCCCCTTTTGAGGGCGCTAGGGGGCAGCACCTCCTCGGTGCTCCCCAATGCGCCAGGGTGACCCCTCCCCCTGTCGGGACAACCCATCGGCGTTGCCGTGGTCTCGGCCCTTCCGGTGGCGAATGACGAAGTTGTACTGTTGGAACGCCAGGCTCCAGCGTAGCAACCTCCCATTGGTTCCGGAGACCGTGTGTAACCAGCTCAGAGGGTTGTGGTCTGTCTCCACAATGAAATGACGCCCGTATAGATAGGGCTGCAGCCGCTGCAGGGCCCACACTATCGCCAGGCATTCTTTTTCCATGGTGGAATAGGCCACTTCCCTCGGCAGAAGCTTCCGGCTCAGGTACATAACGGGATGTTCCTGTCCCGTTGTGTCCACCTGGCTGAGCACTGCACCGAGGCCAAAGTCACTGGCGTCGGTTTGTACTATAAACTGCCGGGTGAAGTCGGCGGCTTGTAGTACTGGGGAGCTGGACAAGGCGGCCTTGAGGGCTTGGAAGGCCGTCTCGCAGTCGTTTGTCCAATCGACTGCGGAGGGCAACCTCTTCCTGGTGAGGTCTGTCAGGGGCTTTGCCAGGCTACTATAGTGTGGAACAAACCTCCTATAGTACCCAGCGGTGCCCAAGAAGGACATCACCTGCTTTTTGGTCCTGGGGGTGGGCCAGGATGCGATGGCATCCACTTTTCCGGGCTCTGGCTTCAAGGCCCCCCCACCTACCCGGTGCCCCAGGTAGTGGACCTCACTCATGCCCAGCTGGCACTTTTCCGGCTTGATGGTCAAGCCTGCCTGGCAGATACGTCCAAGCACCTGCGTCAGGTGCTGGAGGTGATCCTCCCAGGTGGGACTGAAAACGGCTATGTCATCCAGGTACGCGGCCGCGTACCCTTCCAGTCCCTTGAGCAGCGTGTTGACCATCCGCTGAAAAGTGGCAGGGGCATTCTTCATGCCGAACGGCATGACAGTGGACTCGTACAGCCCGAATGGGGTGATAAAGGCAGAGCGTTCCCTTGCCTCACGGGTCAGGGGAATCTGCCAATATCCCCGGCTCAGATCCATGATGGTCAGGTACTTGGCCCCGGCCAACTGATCGAGCAGGTCATCGATGCGTGGCATTGGGTACGCATCAGTGACCGTGACAGCGTTGAGCCCCCTGTAGTCCACGCAGAATCGGGTGGTCCGATCCTTCTTGGGGACGAGGACTACAGGCGAGGCCCAGGCACTGTTGGAAGGCGCATCATGAGCGGGAGGCATGTGCCCTTCCCGTGTGCAACCTGCCCGAGGTAGGTGAGACGGAGAACCTCCTGGCGATGAGCTCCTTCAGCTGCTGGATGGTGGTGATCTTTAGCCCCGAGGTCCACTGGTCGACTGCTCTCTGGAGGGCCCGCATGTGGTCGGCCCAGCTGTCCGTAGGACCCCGCTGCAAACTCCGGAGCTTCTTCCTGTACATCTCAGGAGTGAGATTGTACTGCCGGATCAGTGCCTGCTTGATTTCCTCGTAGGTCAGGGTGGACTCGCTGGGCAGGTCCCCGAAGATCTCCAGAGCTTTACCTCTGAGACGAGGAGTCAGAAACCGGACCCACTGGTCCTCAGGCACATGGTGCTGGCGGCAAATTTTTTCGAATGCCAGCAGGAAGGTGTCCAGGTCTCCACCTTTATCCAGCATGGGAAAGTCCTCCGCCCTCAACTTTGGGACCTGGGTCTCAGGAGGCTCTTGACTGGCCGGGGTGGACTGGGCCTTTTTTAGCTGAAGCACCTGTAATTGGTGGTCACGCTCACGCTGACGATCCTCCATCCGCTCCCAACGTTCTGCAACTGCTAGGAGGGCCTTGTAGGCGTCGAGGTCTCCAGCCTCAAGCTTAGCCAGGGCAGCTTGCAGGAGAATAGCCGATTGTGAGCTGCCCACTGCGCCACTGACCACCTGCGACTGGCTCCTTGAGGAGCCCGAGCTGGACTCCTCCTCGCCTTCATAGTCCATAGCCTGGTCTGGGCCGAGCTCCTCCTGGCTCACTTCACCGACTGTTTCCTCTGGGCCTACAGCTTTGCCCTTGCTATGACCAGCCATCCTTGCAACCCTTGGTCACTTGACACAAAAACTGCAACCTGAATGCACCCAAAACCTTGTATTTGCACTCTGACTGGTCTAGTGCTGAGTTAATCTTAAGACCCCAGCAGCAAAACCCACTGCTGGTAGTCCTTAGTGTTTGGGAGTACGGAACCCGCACTCACACACACTATTGTCTTGATCCCACCGCTCTGCCACCAATATGTGAAGAAAACAGCCTAGTCCGCCGGCCCACTCGAGGGACGACGGCCTGACTTGGGGTGTATCTCGACGTTGCACGGCCCCCTAGGGGTGCACAAGGTCAGCCAGATACTGTTCCACTGTTAACCCCTGTCCACACGGGCCCAGGTAGGACGAGAGAACACTTTCCTCATCCAGAACCCTGAACGGCTGCCACCAGTTTCTAGTTTAGTTATAAGACCGGTCCGTGACCGACTTATAACAAGGCCGAAACCAGCCTTGGGGTAGCTATATATTATAGACCGAGTACTAGGCGTGTGAGGCCGATGATCAAGACAGACTAACTCAGATTAAAGTTTATAGATTTAATTAGCCTTGGAGGGCACACTAGACAAATATATACAAAAGGATAATAATATACAGGTAAGAGTCAGAGGTGCACATACAAGCCCCTTACACGCCCCCCCCCACACACCCCTGGGACGGTCTATGAACTCCTCCCACTCAGGTCATGCAGTTTCTGATACAAACACAAAGATGGACTATAACATGGCGGGGCATTGGCACAGAACCGAGCCGGTGGCACCATCAGAACCGTCTGGACCTACACGACGCCCGGATATCAGACACGCCTATCTTATGGGCTCCGTAGGTCCGGTTCTGGATATCTCGGTCCCCCTGCGCCCCAGAAACCTGAGAGTGGGGGCTGTGTGTGCGGGGAGTTCCATGTTTTGAGATATGAACTCGCCATGCACCAGTTATGAGCGGATCGCCTATAAATCTATATGAAATATCGGAGACGGGTTGGCTAGGGTCAGTTTCATTCAAGCCTTTGAAGCTTGGGAGTTTGAGGCAGCATGTGTCTTGGGGCTAATTGAGTTGCATGAGGGTCCTTTCATGGGTTGACCCCCTGCTGTGGTGGCTTCCTACAGAAAGGCATTTACAATGGGCTTGATTACTGTGTAAATTGAGCTTTCCTGGGGCTGGGGCCATCTGTGATATCTGACTAGATACGGAATTGGGGATGAAGTAAAGTGAATTCTTCCTCACTCCCCCCTCCCCCCTGCTATTTCTGTCTCAGTGTGTGGTACCGTCATAACTCCTAGGCAGCAGGCCCGCTGTCTTGGGGTTATATTAGATTCTGATCTGTCCTTCACCCCATATATCCAATCCCTTGCCCGCTCCTGTCACCTGCACCTCAAGAACATCTCCAGAATCCGTCCTTTTCTTACTGTGGAAACAACTCAAACCCTCATTGTTGCTCTTATTCTTTCTTGTCTTGACTACTGTAACTCCCTACTTGTTGGTCTTCCTCTCTGTAAACTCTCCCCTCTCCAATCTGTCCTGAATGCAGCAGCCAGGCGTGTCTTTCTTTCCAGCCGCGATACTGATGCCTCTACCCTGTGTCAGTCTCTGCACTGGCTGCCTATTCATTACAGAATACAGCATAAACTCATCACTCTCACCCATAAAGCTCTCCACAGCACTGCACCCCCTACATCTCCTCCCTCATCTCTGTCTACCACCCTACCCGCTCTCTCTGCTCTGCTACTGATCTAAGATTACACACCTCACTCATCCAAACCTCCCATGCCCGTCTCCAAGATTTTGCACGTATTGCACCAGTTCTCTGGAACATGTTACCCCATGTGATCAGGCACACTCACAACCCTCACAGTTTTAAGTGCGCTCTGAAAACTCATCTTCTTAGACAAGCCTATCAAGATCCCTAATTGTTGACCCCCCTAACTTTGTCACACATTCGTCACTTCCTGCACTTTGCCACCCACAGGCACTTATCTGTATATAGATGTATGGTTGGGATGGCAGGTTCATCCACTTTTTTATGCATACTACCCCATATTTATGTAACATGTCTGGACCATTGCAAACCAAGCACTTGTCACCCTTTGTTTCACCCCTACACCCTAATAGATTGTAAGCTCTTGCGAGCAGGGCCCTGACACCTCGTGTCTCATTTGTCAGTAGCTTTTTTTAGAGTATTATGTCTGGTTTGTCTGTGCTTATACCCTCTATATTGTAAAGTGCTGCGGAATATGTTGGCGCTATATAAATAAAGATTATTATTACTAATATTAATACTTATATAGGCATATAAAATGTCTAGATCCAGTCTGATGGCATTTTTTGGAGCAGAAATTAAATATTCCTTTACGGCAGATTGGTTCTTGACTTACAGGTTCCAAGTCTTCATCAGTAGGGGAAACAAAGCTTAATAATTTCCTATCCTCCTCCCTTCGTGCACATCTTTCCCCACCCTTGGTTGAACTTGATGAACATATGACTTTTTTCAACCATACTAATTATGTAACTATGTACAAATATGTGAACGGACAGTATACAGATCTCTTGCAGGATTTTTGGCAGTTGCCCAGGGGCCCCATAAATATACCTGCCAAATAGTCTTGTAGGCTGCCGGTGTCCAGACATAGGTGGTGTGTGCTTGGGGGGGGGGGGGGAGAACGAGGCATGGCAAAGTGTGATGTCATGTATTTGGGCAGTGCTATGCCCAGGGGCCCATAATTCTGTTAATATGGCTCTGAGATTATGTCCAGATCATGTCACTGTAACAGGAGTAGCTAGGAATAGCAGGGCTGATATGCCAATCATTGTTGTAGAAGTCTGACCAGGAAGTGTAAGCCTGAAGCTGCCTGTGGCTCTGTGAAACTGCATGATGAGACCATCCCCTTTAAGCATATTGTTATTATCTTTCCTATTTTTCAGAAGGTATCTCATATTTGATTACATCCATGAAGGTCTGATCCTGTCTTTAAGGTTACAAGGATGGAAAAGGGTAAGAGTCTCGTGACTGAAAGAATATTAAATCTCACCATGGAGATCATCTACCTACTGACCGGAGAGGTGAGTCATTCTGGGTGCAACCTCATTGGGACGCAATACTGGTATTTCTTTTTGTAACCTCATTTGACATCACTGTTATCTGTGAGTACTGATATGAGGAATTGTTGGAATATGTTCATCTAAACCTTCAGTGAAGTCATAAAGTATTATAGACATATGTCAGTGTTTCTCAACTTCAGTGCTCAAAACCCAGCATTAGGTCATGTTTTCAGGGTCTCCCACAGAATGCACTGACAATAATTATATCACCTGTCCAATGCTGTGGAAATGCTGAAAACTTGGCCTGTTGGTGGGTCTTGAGGACTAGAGTTGAAGAACACTGACATATGTAGTGATATTTATGCCCTTCAATCAGGATTCCACAGTAGTGAAAAAGTCATCAGGAGAGCCTGTCACCCCTATCAAGTACTCACATGTGTCAGGAAGACGGAGCAGGACCTGGAGCCCCATCATGGAGCCGTCACCTTGCTTAATGATACCAGAGCAGAAGATCCTAGAACTTACCAACAAGATCATAGAGTTACTGACAGGAGAGGTGAGCGCTGCTGGGAATACTGGGACATTATGGGACCGCTTTGATGGTGTCTGGGTGATGACTGGATCATTGTGTGTGTCAGGTTCCTATAAGATGTCAGGATGTCACTGTCCATCTCTCCATGGAGGAGTGGGAGTATTTAGAAGAGCACAAGGATCTGTATAAGGACATCATGATGGAGGACCACCAGCCCCTCATGCCACCGGGTAAAGGTAAGAACAGTTTCAAGGGTTACCTAGATTTAGCCATTACATATAGAGAGTGTATTACATCCCATTTTGTATGTGATGAATCCCCAGATGACTCCAGTGAGAAAAATCCACCAAAGAAATCTCCGAGTCTTTTAAACTCCCAGGATTGTCTAGAAGAAAATCAAGATGATCCTAAGGACTCTCAGGTAGATTGACCCTTCTTTATAAATAGCAAAATGGGTAATTTACAAATGAAAAATCGTTGTGCTTCAACTTGATTTATTGAAAAACCTCTTGTTCTCTGGGTTATCTAGGCTAAAGGTTTGGTTGATATTAAAGTTGAAGTTCTAGAAGGGATTGAAGATACTTATGTAAGTCGTGATCTGCACTGGATAAAAAAGGAGAGCCCTACAAATTGCAGTTTAGGTAAGTATTAATGACAAGAATACAGGTACACTTATTGTCCTACTTTTATCAATGTAGAGGTTCTTCAGCCATAGCAGTACACCACAGCTGCTCCTTTGAACCATATGTTCAGGCTCATCACTTAGGGTCATTTTCCCCGGTACATCTACCTGTGCCTGCAATAAGATTATCATACCCACCGATTAAGTCCCCTGAAGAAACAAGTTGGGTGTTAAAACATGTTGGGACAAATGACACTTTTTACATTGATTACTATGTAAGGGCAATCTAGGGGATATAATTATTAGGGACAGGTTCCCGACGGACGAGGACCCCGCTTTTTGTTAGGCAGGGTTTGACTGGTCATATTCAGGGATCGTTCAGGGGCAGTAATGACACCTATGTGTCTACTCTCTCCCTACTACCTGATTATTTTTACCTATCATCACTGTACTGGGTAGGTTTTTTTATTTTCCTTTGACACGGTTTCTCATTTCTTTCTTGTGGCTAAATATAGTCTATGTGTTTGCACTTGAACCGCATTTTTTAATTATTGTTAATAAAGGTTATTTTTTATTGTGATCTAGTCCTCCAAGGTATATGTAACAAGATTTAAGAGTACGGACGACTTTAGACGTTTCCCTTTTTTGATAACAGAGGCTTGGCATTTACATGAAGTTCTTCAGCCAGACATATTTTCCCAGTGGAGGTAGTCTGAGGACATCAGGCATTTAACAGTACAGGCAGTCCTCGACTTACAGTGGTCCGACTGATATGTGTCTCCTAATTACAAGCGGGACATCAGCAGGTGGAGCCACGCCCCATAAGTCCCCGCTTGTAACTAGGAGACAGATGTCAGTCGGAATGTCGCAAGCCTTCCGCTGCCCATTGCGTCTTCTGGCCGGCACAGCACTGCAGCTCTTTTATACCTTACTCCCGCCCACCCACCTTGCGCTGTGAACCTCCGTCCTCAGGCCCACACAACAGCTCTCCCTCCCTTGAGCTGTCGACCTCGGCACTGCAGGTCCACTCTTACTACTCCCAAACACTCCCATGCCTGACCAGCTGATTCCAATGTTACATAGTTAGTACGGTTGAAAAAATACATATGTCCATCAAGTTAAACCAAGGATGGGTAAAATGTGGATGAAGGGAGGGAGATAAGGAGTTTAAGCCTAGTTTCCCTACTGATGAAGGGTTGGAAAACCATAAGGCAAGGACCAATCTGCTCTAAGGAAGATTTCATTTCTGATCCCAGAGTTGCCATCAGACTAGATCTAGAATTTTATATGGCTAATACGTATTAATATTTTTTAGTTTCAGGTAGTTATCTAAGCCTTTTTTGAAACCCTCAACTGTTCCTGGTGTGACCAGCTCCTCAGGAGGCTATTCCACAGATTTACAGTTCTTACAGTGAAGAACACTTTTCTCCTCTGGAGATTTAATCCTTTTTTCTCCAGACAAAGTGAATGTCCTCTTGTCTTTTAATGGGGCTTTACTGAAGTAGCTTTTCCCCATACTTTTTGTAGGGGCCATTTATATACAAAATATAACTTAATCAGGTCTCCCTGGAGATGTCTTTTCTCAAGACTAAATAAGTTTAATTCTTTTAACCTCTTCTCATAACGGAGATGCTCCATTCCCCTTATAAGTTTGGTTGCTCGTCTTTGCACTCTCTCTAGCTCCACTATATCCTTTCTAAAAGCTGGAGCCCAGAACTGAACAGCATATTCCAAATGAGGCTGCGCCAATGTTTTATACAGCAGTAGAATTACATCCTTGTCCCGCGAGTCAATGCCTCTTTTAATACACGCCAATATCTTACTTGCCCTAGAGGCAGCTGATTGACATTGCATGCTGTTCTGTAGTCTATGATCTACAAGAACGCCCAGAGCTTTCTCAACAAGCGATTCTCCAAGTTTTTCTTTCCCTGCAGATTATTTCTCCCCAGATGCAGAACCTTACATTTATCCACATTGAACATCATTTGCAAAGTAGATGTCCAAACACTCAGTGTATCCAGGTCTGCTTGCAATTTATGAGCATCTTCCATAGATTGCACTACCCTGCATAGCTTGGTGTCATCTGCAAAAATCGAAACCGTGCTATTGATCCCTTCCACTAATTTATTAATAAATACATTAAATAAGAGAGACCTAATACTGAGCCCTGGGGCACACCACTCACAACCAGGGACCACTCAGAGTAGGAGTCATTTACCACCACTCTCTGAGTACCATCCAGTTTTTAATCCAATTACACACTGTGATCTCTAACCCAATGGATTCTAATTTACCTAACAAACACTTATGCGGGACAGTGTCAAACGCCTTTGCAAAGTCTAAAAACACAATATCCACAGCTGCCCCACTATCCAGACTTCTACTCACCTCTTCATAAAAACAGATCAGATTGGTCTGACAGCTTCTGTCCTTAGTAAATCCATGCTGGCAATCACTAATAATATTGTATATGTCCACATATACCTTTATATAGTCCCTTATGAGCCCCTCAATTAGTTTTCCAACAATAGATGTTAAACTTACTGGTCTATAATTACCTGGGCAAGACTTGGAGCCTGTATTGAAGATGGGAATCACATTTGCCTTGCACCAGTCTCTTGGTACTATATCAGTCACCAGGGAAGCTCTAAATATCATGTACGGGGGCACAGAGATAACCGAGCAGAACTCTTGGGTGTAAGCCATCTGGGCCTGGAGCCTTGTTCACAATTAGTTTATTTAACTTGGCTTGGACCATTTCTACACTCAACCAATTTATTATATTAGTTGTTGATTAACAGAACTGGCATTGCCTACATCCACACTTAGCCCGCCCCATCAGCTCTAGCACTGCTGGGTAGTATTGACACCACCTACATCCACACTGGACATGCCCACTTCGGCGCTGACCCCATCCCTTCAGCGCCTTGATAGTATATACTGAGCTGAAGAACCTATTTAGTACCTCTGCCTTCTCCTGGTCCCCAGTGACCAGCTCCCCATTACAGTTATTTAAGGTCTTACATGCTCTGACTCTGGCTTTTTGGCATTTATATTCGTAAAGAATTTCTTGGGGTTAGTCTTGCTGTCCTTGGCCACCTGCCTTTCATTTTGAATTTTAGCTGCTTTTATCACTTTTTTACAGATTTTATTAAGTTCTCTGTAATTTTCAAAGGCTGATGCTGAGCCCTCTGACTGATATTTTTTAAATGCCCTTTTTTATTGTCTATTGCCCTCTTAACAGAAGGTAGAAGGTAGATTTAATTTTATTCACCTATACTTGTTACCCATAGGAATATATTTTGCTTTGAATGTCCCCAGAGTATATTTAAAGCTCTCTCATTTGGCTTCTACATCACTATTTCATAATAGCTGCTCCCAGTATATGTCCTATATTGCGTCCCTCATTAAGGGGAAATTGACCTTTGTAAATAATATAAATGTAAAATACAGTAGTGTATCAGGACCCATACATGCTGTTGTGGCATGCTGGCACTTGTAGTTCCACAGCTACTAGGTAATGTAGAACATGGAACTACAAGTGTCAGCATGACACAATAAACATGTGCTAATTGAATTCCATGTACGTCTGAAGACGTCAGATAGGTAGATACCCCAACTTCCTCTGTTAGGGGGCAGTTTTGAGGTGGAGCCATAGAACATCTATTGTCCCTGCTTGTTGCCCACCCAGCACCTACCTGAGCTCGGCACATCCTGAAAGGAGGGTTCGCGTAAGAGGGCTAGAATTCTCTCATCCTATGTGTCGCCAGATCTCTCTCTAGACAGATCACTGGCAGATAGAGAGGCCCCACTCCTGACCTCCTTCTTCTAGGGACTCCATTGTCTCTGACACACCCTCTGTGGGTGCAGCAGTTTTAACTATCTGTTTTGCTGTTCATTACCTTCCCTGACCCGGTCTGCATGGTGTTAATTGCAGCTCTGATCTCAACAGTGTCCATCTGGAGCAACAGTGACACAGGACTGGTCTAGCCCATGGAAGGGCCCAGGGCGATTATTGAACCTGAGGCCCCCACCTACCTGTTGATTGTTTTTAGTCAGCGGTCCTTTATAAGAGGCACTGGTAGTAATCCCCTGGAGGCACCTCTTCGTTGAATACAGAGAGGTGATGTGCAGGCATCAGGGAACCGGTCACATAGGTTGTGCCCCCCTTGCTGAGGACAGCACAAGCTAGTGATAGACCTGCTGTTTCCAGCGCTGTGTCCCTTATTCTGTAAGATGCTGCACTTTCAGAGCTTTTAAGGATCTCATACAGTATCTGGCAGATTGCATTCTGTCCTGCCAGAGACGAGTCTAGTGTATTCATGAGTAGGGGTTAGCTCCGCCCACCCGTGGCTAGCCCTGCCCACTCACAGCTGATTCAACCTTTTACTTTGAATAGGTACAAGCATGTGAGCAATTATAACTGTCAGATGGGCGGGGCCAGCCTTGGTTGGTCGTGGTCAACACTTTCTCATGAATAAGTTTGATTTTTTTCAGGTTGCAATCTGCCAGATTTGAGCAGTAAATGCTCTGAAACTCCTGCATCTTACAGAATAAGGGACACAGCACTGGAAACAGCAGGTCTGACGCTGGCTTGTGCTGTTCTCAGTAAGGGGGGCATAATCTGTGTGACAGGTTCTCTTTAATGGGGGATCTCCTTAGGGAGTCTCATGTGAATAACGTGTGATGTGATCTCAAGCAGCCGCACTCGAGCCTTTCCAGGTGAAATAAGGTAAGAAGTGACTTTAGTCAACCACACTAACAGGTGGCATAATTTTATGGGTTGCTTTGGCAGGGTGTCTAGCACTGCTGCACAGCCATGAGCATTGCTGCTCTGTAACAGGCAGTTTAATGCTGTGTTTGTGTTTTAACCCACGTGTCTAACCATAGGGGGTATGAAAAGGTTTTTCTCTTCTCCAGGTGGAAGGTTAATATAGGTTATGGGCGACAAATATGAATCCTGGCGCTAAAAGGTCAGTTCTAAACAGCTTTAAGGTGGTATAGACTGCGCCAGAATGTATGACCCTGTTCTTCTGCAGCTCATACATACAGGCGCAGTCTAGTGCCAATACCACAAGTCTGGCTCAGGCACCACCTTTACCCTGGTATGGCTGTTCTTCTGCAGGTCATACAGGGCAGTGTAGAACCAATACCACAAGTCTGGCTCAGGCACCACCTTTACCCTGGTCTGCCAGTTCTTCTGCAGGTCATACATACAAGTGCAGTGTAGAACCAATACCACAAGTCAGGCTCAGGCACCACCTTTACCCTGGTCTGGCTGTTCTTCTGCAGGTCATACATAGAGGGCAGTGTAGAGCCAATACCACAAGTCTGGCTCAGACACCACCTTTACCCTGGTCTGGGTGTTCTTCTGTAGATCATAATTAGTGGGAAGTGTAGAGCCAATACCACAAGTCTGGCTCAGGCACCACCTTTACCCTGGTCTGGCTGTTCTTCTGCAGGTCATACATACAGGGCAGTGTATAGCCAATACCACAAGTCTGGCTCAGGCACCAACTTTACCCTGGTCTTGCTGTTCTTCTGGATGTAATTCATACAGGTGCAGCTTAGAGCCACTACCACAACTCTGGCTCAGGCACCCCCTGTACTCTGGCTAGCTGTTCTTCTTGATGTCATAAATACAGGGCAGTCTAGAGCCAATACCACAAGTCTGGCTCAGGCACCACCTTTACCCTGGTCTGGCTGTTCTTCTGCAGGTCACACATACAGGCGCAGTGTAGAGTGTCACGTACACACTCACCAGCACGTGACTGGGGGCCACTGTAATGGGGTAGATTTATCTCCACTTGCGCTCACCTCTCAATCAGGTAGCGAATCAAGCATAAATCGCACCACAAGACAGTTCCAGCCCCCCCAAAGCTATCTGCTGCCACCACCTTCCTTCAATAATCAAAAAGGGAATCAGCCGGAAGAAATCTGATTCCAACAGATTTTCTTAAAACACGAAAAAAAATGCTTACAGGGCCACCTCACTGCTCTCCAGCAGCTACAAAAAAAAAACACTCCTTCAAGGAAATGGATCCGTGCAACAACAAGAACCAACGTATTACTGGTAACTTTAATATGAACGATGTACAATGCTTACATAAACAAAATCTAATAACAATGACTATGATATACACATCAATACAGTTATGAAAATAAAAAGGGAGAAAATTAGAAAGAATTCACACTTACAAAATGTTTAAGCTTTCAGATCCCAGGGTAAGGATGGAAAATGGGACACAGCTCAATCCAGGATTGACCCCCAAGCTATGAACACAGTTTGAGTCTGGCCATGTGTTTTATAGGCCCAAAACTCTGTCCAGGTTTCCCCACCTCTCTCCTATTTGCCTACTCTTTTACTGGCTGAAAATATAATGAGGTGGGCGGACACTTGATTGTCTTATGAGGGTGGTTGCTTACTATCCCCACGAGATGGCAATCATGGACTGCGCTTCTGCTGTGGACCGATCAATGACCTTTCTATTTTTATGCCCAATGGTTTTATGATTGGGGGGTCATAGGTCATCAGGTATTCTGGACAGCTTGCATATACAACTTTGGCAATAAAGCGTAATAAAACCCATGTTATCTAAACATTTGGGTTAAGTAACAGTCAAAAGGCTGGGGTGAGAATCTGCAGACCCATGCTACAAATTCCATTCACACACAGGGGGGGTGCTGGATCACAATCTGAGACATGGTTTAATGATAATCCAGAATACATTTAATTTTCAGTGTACTGCATTACACCTCCCTACATTACATAGAGCCAATACCACAAGTCTGGCTCACGCACCACCTTTACCCTGGTCTGGCTGTTCTTCTGCAGGTCATAAATACAGGGCAGTGTAGAGCCAATACCACAAGTCTGGCTCAGGCACCACCTTTACCCTGGTCTGGCTGTTCTTCTGCAGGTCACACATACAGGCGCAGTGTAGAGTGTCACGTACACACTCACCAGCACGTGACTGGGGGCCACTGTAATGGGGTAGATTTATCTCCACTTGCGCTCACCTCTCAATCAGGTAGCGAATCAAGCATAAATCGCACCACAAGACAGTTCCAGCCCCCCAAAGCTATCCGCTGCCACCACCTTCCTTCAATAATCAAAAAGGGAATCAGCCGGAAGGAATCTGATTCCTAACAGATATTCTTAAAACACGTAAAAAATGCTTACAGGGCCACCTCACTGCTCTCCAGCAGCTACAAAAAAAACCACTCCTTCAAGGAAATGGATCCGTGCAACAACAAGAACCAACGTATTAGTGGTAACTTTAATATGAACAATGTACAATGCTTACATAAACAAAATCTAATAACAATGACTATGACATACACATCAATACAGTTCTGAAAATAAAAAGGGAGAAAATTAGAAAGAATTCACACTTACAAAATGTTTCAGCTATCAGATCCCAGGGTAAGGATGGAAAATGGGACACAGCTCAATCCAGGATTGACCCCCAAGCTATGAACACAGATTTGAGTCTGGCCATGTGTTTTATAGGCCCAAAACTCTGTCCAGGTTTCCCCACCTCTCTCCTATTTGCCTACTCTTTTACTGGCTGAAAATATAATGAGGTGGGTGGCACTTCATTGTCTTATGAGGGTGGTTGCTTACTATCCCCACAAGATGGCAATCACGGACTGCGCTTCTGCTGTGGACCGATCAATGATATTATTATTTCTATTGTTATGCCCAATGGTTTTATGATTGGGGGGTCGTAGGTCATCAGGTATTCTGGACAGCTTGCATATACAACTTTGGCAATAAAGCGTAGTAAAACCCATGTTATCTAAACATTTGAGTTAAGTAACAGTCAAAAGGCTGCGGTGAGAATCAGCAGCCCCATGCTACAAATTCCATCTACACAGAGGGGGGTGGTGGCTCACAATCTGAGACATGGTTTAATGATAATCCAGAATACATTTAATTTTCAGTGTACTGCATTACACCTCCCTACATTACATAGAGCCAATACCACAAGTCTGGCTCACGCACCACCTTTACCCTGGTCTGGCTGTTCTTCTGCAGGTCATACATACAGGGTAGTGTAGAGTCAATACCACAAGTCTGGCTCAGGCACCACCTTTACCCTGGTCTGGCTGTTCTTCTGCAGGTCATACATACAGGTGCAGTGTAGAGCCAATACCACAAGTCTGGCTCAGGCACCACCTTTACCCTGGTCTGGCTGTTCTTCTGCAGGTTATATATACAGGGCAGTGTAGAGCCAATACCACAAGTCTGGCTCAGGCACCACCTTTACCCTGGTCTGGCTGTTCTTCTGCAGGTCATACATACAGGCGCAGTGTAGAGCCAATACCACAAGTCAGGCTCAGGCACCACCTTTACCCTGGTCTGTTCTTCTGCAGGTAATACATACAGGGCAGTGTAGAGCCAATACCACAAGTCTGGCTCAGGCACCACCTTTACCCTGGTCTGGCTGTTCTTCTGCAGGTCATACATACAGGGCAGTGTAGAGCCAATACCACAAGTCTGGCTCAGGAAGGGTCTCTGAATTGTTTGGACGTTGTCAGGGCCGTTCGGATCTACCACTGAGTCTTTCGGGTATTCCAGTTCCCTTTTTGTTCTTCCAGAAGGCCTGCATAAAGGTCTGATGGCTTGTAAGGCCACCATTGCCAGCTGGGTTTGGTCTGCAATATTGAAAGCCTATGGGTCCAGGAGTGAACCTCTTCCATTCTGAGTCAGTGCTCATTTCACTCGAGCGTTCGGTGTCTTCTGGGTTCTGTAGGCTCATGTTTTGGCTTTCCAGGTCTGCAGGGCTGTGACCTGGGCTTCAGTTTATACTTTTACTAAGTTCTATCAAATCTATACCTTGGCCTCGGCTGACGCAAGCATCGGTCGTAAGGTACTTCAGGCAGTGGTGTGCTAGATGACTCGACTGCTGTTAATTTTTTCTAATTTTTTACACACCCTCGTGGGATTGCTTTTGGACATCCCAAGGTGCTGTATCCCCCAAAGATATTGACTATAAATTCAGATTTTTGGAATTACCTTAAAATCCTTTTCTTGTCTGATTCATTGGGGGACACAGGTCCGTCCCTCTTTTTTGTCTTGTGTTATTCCGATTCTCATTGTTGGCATTCTGTCCTTGAAATCAGACCGCCGTGGTTTACCCTTTTTGCTACGGCTTTTGTACCAGATAAGTAGCCTGGCGTCAGAAGGAGGGATAAAGTCCGTCCGGGCAAAGCCAACATGTTTGGTTTATGCCTAATGTCAGCCTCCTAGGGGGTTTGTGGTTTTTGTGTTTCCCCCCAAAGAATCAGGGTTTAGAAAGGATTTTATATTTTTTACAAAACCTGAATTTTTTAAACAATTCCCCCCAAAACCCTCTTTTCCTTTTTTAAAACCCAAAAAACCCCCATTTTTTAATTCAGTCTTTTTGTGTACTGTCCTAAATCATTCAAAAGTTACATAGTTTGTTAAGGGGCCCAAAAAAAAACCCCAACCAATTAAACGAATTGTGGGTACAGTTTGATCCAAAAGGAAGGGAAAAACCCCCATTAGGGAGGGAAAACCAATCGTACCATTCCCGACTCCATTTTGGCATCAGAATAAATCCCTGGATCAACCCCCTTCTCCAGAAAACCTGGTCACTATAACTTTTTAAAATTTTTTACATCTAGAAATGTAACCAGAACCCCTTTTCCAGGGAAACCCCGGGCACAAAAAACTTATTTTATTTTTTTCATCTAAAATGGGGCCAGAAACCCCCTCCAAAAATCCTGGTTTACTAAACTTGTTATATTAAATTTCATCTGAAAAAGTATCCAGAACCCCCTTTTCCCCGAATCCTGGCCACTATAACTTGTTAAATTTTTATATCTAGAGATGTAAACCAGAACCCCTTTTCCCCGAATCCCCGGCCCCCTAGAACTTTTTTAAATTATTACATCTAGAAATTTTTCCAGACCCTTTTCCAGAAATCCCCGGTCACTAGAACTTTTTATATTTTTTTACATCTAGAAATGTATCCAACCCTTCTCCAAATCCTGGTCAATTTTAACTTTTTTATATTTTTTTACATTAAAGATGTATCCAGACTCTTTTCCAAATCCCCGGTCACTAAACTTGTTTAAAAATTTTTAAAATCTAGAAAAGTAAAACCAGACCCTTTCTCCAAATCCTGGTCACTAAAAACTTGTTATTTATTACATCAAGGGAAAATTTTCCAGACCCTTCCCAGAAACCTGGTCACTATAACTTGTTATTTTATTACATCTAGAGATTTTATCCAAACCCTTCCCCAGAATCCCCTGCCACTATAAAAATTGGTTTTTATTAATTTCATCTTTGAAAAGTATCCAGACCCTTTTCCCCGAACCCGGCCCCCTATAACTTTAAAATTAAATTTCATCAAAATGTATCCAGACCCTTCTCCAAATCCTGTCACTATAACTTGTTTTTTATTTTTTACATCTAGGAAAAAGTATCCAGACTCTTCTCCAGAAATCCCCGGTCACTATAAATTGTTTATTTATTTTCATCTAGAAATGAATCCAGACCCTTCTCCAGAATCCTGGTCCCCTATAACTTTGTTTAAAATTATTACATCTAGAAAGTAACCAGGGCCCTTCTCCAGAATTTCCCGGGCACTATAACTTGTTTTTTAAATTTCAAACTAGGAAATTTTTATCCAACTCTTCCCCAGAAACCTGGTCACTATAACTTTTTATATTTTACATCTAGAAATGTATCCAGACCCTTCCTTTTCCCGAAACCGGCACCCATAACTTTTATATTAAATTTTCATCTAGAAAATTTTCCAACCCTTTTTCCAGAATCCTGGTCACTATAACCTTTTTTAATATTCAAACCAAAAAGTATCCAGACCCTTTTCCCAAATCCTGGTTTACAAAAAACGTTATAATTTTTACATCTAGAAATGTATCCAGAAACCCCTTCCCCCAAATCCCTCCCCTATAACTTGTTTATATTTTTACATCTAGGGAAAAGTATCCAAAACCCCTTTTCCCTATCCGTTTTCCCCAAAAATTGTTATATTATTAAAATCAAAGATGTATCCAGACCCTTTTCCGAATCCTGGTCACTATAAAAATTTTTATATTATTAAAATCAGAAATGGGTTCCAGACCCTCTCCAGTTTCCTGGTCCTATAACTTGTTAAAATTTTTAAGCTAAAATATATCCCAAACCCTTTTCCAAAAATCCTGGTCACTATAACTTTTTAATTATTAAAGTGAAGTACAAGAAAAATCAGCTCCCCCATCTGTACTAAAGTCCAGGTCCCCGGGAAGGGCCCCCCGGCGGAGTCCTCACCCGAAGCAAAAAACAGCAAACAAAAAAAAGGGATCCAGCTGCTTCCAAAACGGGCCCAAAACAAAGGGGATAAAACTTCCAATTTTTTATTTTCTTCAAGTATAAAAAAAAAATACATTTGGGGAGAAACTTCAAGAAAAAACGGGAAAAATAGCACCATGGTTAAACCTGTAAAATTATTACAACCCCCAAATGCATCCAAACCCTTTTTGAACTCTGTTAGTTTAAATTTACCCTGAAAAGTTTTCCCCCTGGCAGAGAGTTTTCCCCAGCCACTGCTCTTTCAGTAAAGAATTTCCCCTTTTTTATTTTATGTTTGAAACTTTTTTTCCTCCCTTTGGGGTAAAGAGCCCAATTTTTCTTTGGGTTCAAATCCCGGGTATGGATAGATCTTGGGAGAGATCTCTGTATTGACCTTAATAAATATATTTATACATATTGTGAGCGGCCGCTTAGCTCTGAGACGCCATCTTGGCCTGTCTCCGGGGTTTCTCGCTTGGCTTTTTGGGATCACCGTCCTTGGTAGAACAATCTTGGCACAAATAACCTTCCAACATGGAGAAATGTTTCAAACTGGCCTCAGCCAGTTTTATTGCGGCACACAATTACAGAAAACACAAATCATAAAAATAAAACCTTGGCCGTCTGGCCTCTAACTATACCAAGGTACGTCCCTCACTACCTGTGGACTTGGCCTACTGCCAGCGCCACAACCACGTTTTTCCAGCCTCTGCTGGATTCGGCTTCCTGAAGGCAGCCACCTGCTTGCCTCAAGCCTCTGGGGGCCAGAGCTCTCTTCCCAGCTCTTCTGTTGCTCCACTCTCCGGTGGTAGACCACGCCCCCAGATCACCTGGAGTACTAGGCTTTTATAGGCCTCCAGAGATGTCCAATATCTGGGCTGGAACCCAGGGACCTGGAATGCGGGGACAGCCACCCACCCGACACTATAGCTGTCCCGGAAGAGCCACCCCATAATTAGCTGCCTTGCAGCTATTCTAGCCGCTACCGTAAGTGACAGTAATATGACACTGACACAAAATAGGTGGCTTTTCCCCACCGAGCCCAGTTCCTCGGTGGCGCATCTACAGAAGGTCTCCGGCCATAGACCCTCTAGTGGCAGGATCATGCGACTACCAGCAGTCGCCCTGTCACATATCCCTCCCCTCTGATAAAGCCCGTAGGGCTTTCTCACATTGCCCAGGCTCCCTCCGGGGTCAAAGCTCCTATTTTGGGGCAACGTCTTCCCTACATCCTTAGGGGCAGAGATAACAATGGTCACGTACATAACTGTAGGCTTATCCCATGCATTCACCCTATAACGGGCAACAGACTGATCATAGCCACTTTTTACAGGTGGCACCATCCATGCACGCTCTGCACCAAGAATGTCATCACCCACAGCCTGCATGCTGACATTCACTGGGTTACTATTGAGAGCTCTACTACCAGCGCAATCAGACTTTGTAGGCTGCTTACACACACCAATTACTTTGGCATTGTGCCCCCTGGGCAGTGTTTTCACTATCTTGGGTCTCGCATAAGCAAGAGGCCCCTGGTTTGTCTCAGTAACCATACTAGTGTTATCAGAAGCTGTAAGAACAGCCCACTTCTCAGGGTCTCTATCCACCATGGCCCATAGGGCTGCACCTGAGTCAAAACCTGCTACCTCTTGGTCTGCAGGATTATAATGAGACCCAAACTTCTCTTCATCACCAGGCCTCTGGTCCTCACTGACCATCTCCTATCTCTTCAAGTCAGATACAGCTTCACATTTCACTGGACCCTGAAGCTCCGCCTCTGGGCTACTTGCTGTCACTTGGTTCCTAGCCGAGGAAATCTGGTCTCTCTCACAGACCACCTCAGTGAGGAAACCCTCAACTGTAGTATGACTGACTGTGGCACCATTTACCTCTGTGCCATCCATAACCTGCTGGTCAAGGAGCACAGGGTTATTGCAGACACTCCCTACATCTAGGAGACCTCTCCTGATAATCTCAGCCTCTTTACTGGGTGACTTTTTAATGTCTGAGGACTCGCTGAGCCCTCCATACACCTGGCTCACTGCAAAGGGAAGACCAAAATTATAGCCTGTTTCTGTTTTTTTTATGCAATATCCTTGCATGAGCACAGGGGTCGCTGGCACTCACATGGGCTTTACAGACTGCCCCAGGTATTTGACTTGTGGTGACCACTTGAGGAGGTTTATATTGTAATACAGGGGTCACAAAATCTGCACGTTTGTAACGGACTTGGTATTGGATCCGCTGGACCACCGCAGGCGATGATAGCTAAGCCACGCCAGGGAACGAATCTAAGTAGCCCCCGGTTTTTCACCAGAGCCCGCCGCAAAGCAGTATGGACTTGCTGCGGCTTGCGGCTACCAGGGCGTCCCCCCTGCCGTGACTTGCCTGCGGCGGCAGCCGAGGGCAGCGAGGTACAAATAGTATTCCCAGAATCGGAGCGGGGGGCAGGCAGTATGGTCAGGGCAGGCGGCCATGGTTCGTGGTCGTGGCCAGGCGCGAAGGTCAGGGCAGGCGGCAATAGATCGGGGTCGTGGACCGGCGAAAAGGTCAGGGCAGGCGGCAGAGGTTCGGAGTCGAGAAACGTAGCAAGGTCTGGTACACCGGCAAGGCAAATAGACTATCAGGAACGCTTTCACAAAGGCACGGGGCAACAAAGTCCAGGGGGAAAGTGACGTGGGCCCCAAAATTAAAAATAGAGACAGCGCCCGGCAATTCCCCAATTACCGGCGCACTGTCCCTTTAAATCTACATAAAGGGCGCGCGCGCTAGGGGGCGCCCTGCGCATTCCGGCCAGGGGGGGAGCGGATCGGGGGGAGCGCGGTCAGGTGGGGGAGAGGGACGGATGCAGCCACGGGCGGCAGTGGGACCCGGGGCGGGACCCGTCCCCCCGGGGGGCCCTGCCGGGGGACAGGGTGTGCCCCGCGGTCCGTGGACCGGACCGCGGCGAACCCGTTACAGTACCCCCCCCTTGACCTCCCCTCCTTTTTAGGATGCAAAAACCTGGGAGGAGGTTACGATTCAGGATTTGCATTCTGGCTCCCAGGCCCTCCCTGGGGGCCGAACCCCTTCCAATTACAGCAAAAGCGCTTCCCCTGACCGTCTTCATCTCCAAGATGTCCTTTCCCTCAACGATGTGGGGATTTTGCTACTGGGGAAGGAGTTACATTCCTGAGAGAGAAACGGTTCAGGACCAGGGGGCTTAAGGGGGAGACATGGAAGGGTTTTTGGACCCGGGAAGATGGAGGGGGGAGAGCTTGTACGTCACGGGTTAACTGGAAGAACCTTGAAGGGCCCGGGGAAGGGGCGGGGGCCCTTTTTGAGACTAGGAACCTTTCAGGGCGCACGTCCCTCGAGGAGAGCCAAATTTTGTCCCTGGGGGAATGTCGGGGGGGTCTTCTCCTCTTATCACCCTGATCTTCATACGGGCAGGGGCCCCCAAAGTAGGGAAGCGCGTCCCTCCCAATGGTTTGTATCCCGAATTTGGTCGTTGACAGCGGGCACATCCAATTAGTGGGGGGGAAAGGGGGGGGGCTGCGGAGGGCGGCCATAGACTACAAAGAATGGAGAGACCCGGGCGCCTCCGAGCGCGAGGGTTTGTACGAAAATTTCGCCAAAGGGGGACAGCTGGGCCCCAGTTGTCCTGAGCCCAGATAAAAAAGTGCGTAGGTATTCCCCCAGAATCTGGTTCCCCCCCCGCTCCCCCTCCCCTTTGGTTTGGGGGTGAATGCTGACGAAAAGCCAGTTGACTTGCCGGGAGTAGTGCACCCAAAATCGGGAAACAAATTGGACCCCGGTGGGAGACAATGTGTAAAAGGTAACCCCATGTAGTCAAAAAAACATGTCGAAGAAATGATTGGCAAATTTTGGGAGCAGACGGCAGGCCAGAGAGAGGTACGAAGTGGGGAATCTTCGAAAACCCCGGTCAGTAACCCCCGATGACGTTTCCCAGAGGACCCGGAAGATCGTGATGAAATCCATGGCTAGTGCGCCCAGGGGATCTCAGCAGGGGCAGAGGATGCAGGAGAGCGGGCCCCTGTGGCGTGGGCCCCTTTTTTTTCGAGCAATGTGAAAAGGCGACGAGAAGTCCCTTGACTCCTGTGCCAGGGTGGCCACCATATCCGTGAGTCAAAGCGTAGGTTTCCGTGCTCCGGAATGACCAGCCAAGAGAGAGCTATGGCCCCCTTTCCCAACAACTTTTTCCCTGAGTGCGGGCGGCCAAGGTCTTGCATAGGGACGTTTGGAGATTGGGGGGAGCCACGTAAAAACCAATTTCGGGAGAAATGTGTGTTGTACAGGGTTTTTTTCACCGGCCCTCGAGGCCAAAGCTTGAGAAAAAGAAACCCATCGGGCTTGGCGAGGATTAAACGCGGGGCTGTCGAAGATACAGTAAATTCTTATGGCCCCTAAATATGTGATAGGGTGGGAGCCCCCTCCAGCAGGTGTCGCCATTCCAGGGCTAACTTGAGGGCCAAGATTTTCCCGGGGCCCCAATGCATAGTTCCGCTCCGCGGGGGAAAGGTCTTAGAGAAGAACCCAATGTGAGAATTTCCCGGGGGACCTTTCTGTGTGGGGACCCCCCGCCCCCCAGAAAAAGCATCCCCCCTCCAGGAAAACGGCTTTCGGAATAGGCCGGCCCAAAACAGGTGCAGTGGAGAAGGCAGTTTTCAACCAAAAACCCTTCTCACCTGGGGGAACCGCACCCAGGTTGCGTTTTTCCCTAGTGGGGGCCAGATAGGAGCCACCAAAGTGGAGAAAGTGGGGAAAAAAATTGGCGGTAATAATTTCCCCGCGAAGCCCAGAAGGCTGGATGGCCCGAAGGGGACGGGCGGGGGCCTTTTGCAGTCCCGGAGAGAGTTTAGCGGGTCCACTTCGGCCCTTTGGCAGAGACGATATACCGGGGAAAGGGTAGGTGGATGGGGAAATTTGAACTTTTCCCCCAGTTTGGCGTCAGCGATTGCTGGCAGAGTCGCAGAAATGGCGCACTTGGGTTTCGGTTTGTCTGAAGATCGGGGGAGAAAATTGGATGTCATCCAAGTACACACAAAAAAGGTGTACAGGGGATCCCGGAAGACATCGTTTAAAAAATTTTGAAACATGCTGGAGCGTTGCAGGCCCAAAGGGGGATTACGGGGAAAATTTCAAAATGTCCTCTCGGGGGTTAAACGCCGTCTTCCCCTCTCCCCTCCCGAATTCTGATGAGGTTGTAGGCCCCGGGGGAAAATCCAACTTGGAAAACACTTTTTGCCCCTTGAGGCGGTCGAAAATTCTGCGTTTACGGAGAGGGTAGCGTTTTTTTTTACGGGGATTTTATTGAGTCCCGGTAGTCTTAAAACGGACGGAGGGAACCAACCTTCTTCTGTACGAAAAAAACCCGCTCCGGCTGGGGAGGAGGACTTTCGGAGAAACCCTTTTTGCAATTCTCTGAAGTAGGCCGCATGGCCCGAGTCTCCGGGAAGGAAAGCGGGTTTGACCCTTCCCCGGGGGGGGACTGGTTCCTGGAAAAGGGGCAATGGGGCAGTCATAAGGCCAATGTGGTGGCAGCGTACGGCCTTTCTCGGGAATTTTCCCAAAGTCCCGGGACTCAGCCGGGAGACCTGGCAGAAGCCGGCAAGGGGTGCGGAGAAGTGGTAGGACGGGGTGGTACCTCCAAGCAGAGGTTTTTTTTTGGCATTTGGTCCCCCCAAGCAGGACCTCCCTGTCTTCCAATCCCGGTAGGGGTGACGTTGCAGCCAGGGAAGCCCCAAGGGGGGTCGCCCAGGAAACCGGGCGGACGTGGAATTTATCTTTCCTTATGTAGAGCCCCCCCGGGAGTCACTGGCCCGGTTATATACTGGATGGGATCAGTGAGGGCTCCCAAATAACCGGGAAATCAGCAAAAAGGTTTTTTTCCCGGCGGACTACAGGCACGCGGTACCGGGATACCAAAGAGGCATGGAAAAGTTCCCCGGGAGACCCCGAGTCCGGAAGGCAGAACTCCCGGAAGAAAAACCAGCTCACTTACCTCCACTGGCATCATCAAAATGGAAACGGGAAAAAACTGCACCTAGAGCCCGCCTTCCCACGGCACCCAGGTGAGAGCATTTCCGGACACTGAAGGTGAAACGGGCCCCTCTTTTTTGGCGAAGCTCCCCCGCCTTTCAGTGAAACCGATACGATGCGGTGGCAAGGAGGATTAATTCTTTAGGGAGGACGGGAGGTCTCTTGCTGCCAAAGCGTCTTTTACCCTGCTGGACAGACCCTTTTTGAAGGTGGCGAGAGGGGGCATGTTTTCCACGCGAGCTCCGAACCAGGTACGGAATGAACCGCTTCCCCCACAGAGGACTGCCCTGACGAAGGCCAAGAGGGCGGATCGCAGAGGAAACACGGCCGGCTCCTCAAAACGGTGCGGAAATTCCGGGGGGAAGATCTGTAGGCCCCCAGTCACAGGGGCGTTCCGGGCCGAGGGGGGGTTTCCCAAACCCGGGCCTTCCCGGAAAGTAGGCTCACCAGAAGGCCCCTTTAGGGCCGCTCCCAGGGAAATGGTCGCCATCAGTCCACGTGCATAGAGCACTGCTAATAAACCCCCCGGGAGAGCTTGGGATCCCCCGCAAAACTGGGGGTAGAGGGGCCGAACTTGGGGGCCCCCGGTGACCAAAGGAAAAATGCAGTGTAATGGGCCCAGAAGGAGGGGGGCGGGGGGGGGGATGCTAGGACTGAAATAATGGCGGAGAGCTGGCCCAATGTGTCCCCTTTTTTGCGTTTTTTTGCGTTTGCTGGGCAACAACCGGTAAAAATCCCTGATGCTGGCAGAGGCCCTTTGGGGGGATCCATGGGTGGGTCTTACTGTAAACGGATTGGTAGGGATCGTGGACCACCCCAGGCGATTAGCAAGCCCGCAGGGAACGGAATCTAAGTGCCCCGGTTTTTAAGGGCCCCCGCAAACGGGATGGACTTCTGGGGTTGAGGCTACCAGGCGTCCCCCCCCACGTGACTTGCCTGCGGGGGCAGCCCAGGGTCAGCGGGGGGTACCAAAAGTATTCCAGAATGTAGCGGGGGCAGGCAGTTGGTCAGGGGAGGCGGCAATGGTTTGGGTCGGGAAAGGGGATAAGGTCAGGGCAGGGGCAATGGTTCGTGGTCGTGGACAGGCTAAAAGGGCAGGGGAGGCGGCGAGGTTCGGAGTCGAGAAACGTGCAGGTCTGGTACACGGGAAGCAAATTGACTATCAGGAAGCTTTCACAAAGGCACGGGGCAACAAAGATCCGCGGGGAAGTCGGGAACCCAAAACTTAAATAGAGACGTGCCGGCAATTTAAATTACCGGCGACTGTCCCTTTAAATTACTTTTAACGACCCGGGGGCGCTAGGGGGGGCCCTGCGCATTCCGGCCACAGGGGGACCGGATCGAACGGGAGCGGGGGGCAGGTGAGGGGGGAGGATGCGCCCGGGCGGGGGTGGGACCCGGGGGGGGGCCCCCTCCCCGCCCGGGGGCTGCCGCGGGGGACACGGGTGCGACCCCGGTCCGTGGACCGGGCCGGGGCAACCCTTACAACGTTCGCAATAAAGACCCCCCCACAAACGAGCTGCTAAGGGGTTTTAGGTCACCCTTGGCGACCTCTATAGAACTTTATCTGCCATGTTGACCTTACCTGGGATTCACCAGGATATTTCCCCTGTGCACACGTCTCACCAGACCTTTCTACAGAAACACTCTGCATGAATGGGGGGAGATGTTTTTTTTCCCCAAACCCCCATGATCATCTCTAAGGGGGAACCTCCGCCCTTTTACCTGGGATACTTCCCATGGCTTTCCCCAAAAATCAAATTCAAACAAATTAAACGGAGGCAATGGCAGACACATTTATACATTAGACCCTCAATCATAGCCGGGCTGCCCATTAAAACCCTTTTTATTCTCCTCCTCATGACCCCCACTCTTTGGGGTGTTCACATTAGGGAACTCCCGTCCCTTTTTACCCTCCCTAGGGTTTAACGGAAACCCCCCGTTGCAAACGTCTAAACCATCTGCCGTTCGCCCCCAAAACCCCAAAGGGCATAAAAACCTTTTGAGATACGTTAATTAAAGATTCTCCATCAAATGTAAAAGGGAAAAAATTTTATCAAACTGCCTCAGAAAACCCGACACTTCTTTAAACCTCTGGGGATTTTTAAACCCCACTCACCTGCCTTTCCCACTAGGGTTCAAGCCTACACCCCCCTCTGTGGTTTTCAGGAGCTTTACCCCCTTTTCCCTCTCTGCATTTTTTTGTGACCATGGGAAAAAAAAAAGCTATTTGCAACACCCGCAAACCCTTGAGGCAAGTGGGGAAAAACCTTTGTATACAAGCTCAGCACACATTTTCTTAAAAGTATCTGGGTCTCATTCAAGCAGGCATACATCTCACCAGAGTCTGGACCCCAACCCCCATTAAACGGTTCTCCCTCACACAGTGTGGAAGGGAAAAAAATTCTCGAACTTCCCAAAAGGGACACTGGAGCATAAAGGGCTTTCCCTCTGGAAACAACAAGGCCCGTCACACCGAACTGGGGGCCCTCAAACCCTGGGCCCGCATTCCTGCGACTTGCAGGGCTTCCATTTCCCCCCTTTTTCCCCCCCCCCCAGGTTTGCCTTTGGGGGCACTGGGAAACCACACTCACCAGCGGACTCCAGCCCCGCACCATCTGTAGCATACTCAATTCAAAGGTTTCCACTGCGGGGATGCCGGGGGACACCTTATTGCTAGGGGCAACCAAAAAATTTGCTCCTCCTGAGTTTTGTACGGGTTTAAACCCCCGTCCCCCATATTGTCATGTACCCCCCGAACACAAATTCTCTGCTATTCTCCTAGCACAGTTAATCATGCCTTAGGGGCACCCCCTGAGTTTGTTTCCCTTACTCCTGTAATAGCTGCGCACCAGGGTTACTTTGTTCAACAGGGGTTTGGGGAAACTAGCTTTGTGATGCCCCCTAACCTCCCCCTCACAATTTTGGACATCATACTAGATACTTTTTTTTTCTGATTGCATTTTCAAATGGGACATTATTCCTACTCGTTTTTTAAAAAAAGTCACCGCCCCCACAGGTAATGCGCCCGGGGGGACCCTGAGTTTTATGTTTTCCCGTCCGTGCCTTTTCCCGCACTTCTTTTCCTTATAGGCACGGGAACCCCATTTTCCTCAGGGGCAAATTCCCCGGGGAAAATCCCTTCCTTTGTGATAACTTTGCGGTTGCCCCCCAAGTGCCCAAAAAAGTGGGAAGTCTTGCCAAATAGACCACCGGCTGAATTCTCACACACCTTTTCCCAATGGGCGCAGTCCCACAACAGGGCCTCAAAGTACATTGGAACAGTTTACCCCTTTTTTGGGAGTCTTCATACCAGGTCGATGTTGGGCACTCTGGAAAATCTTGACGGCAGCCATGTCCACCCCCGTGGGAGTCACCCCCAGCCAAATGCATCCGTGGCAGCACATCTTGGGTGAGATCACCGGGCCCTCGGAGAATTTGCTCTATGGCCCATCCACAAGCCCCCTGTGGCAAGGGGGGGGTTCCGGTTTTTGCGATTTGTTGCGCCGCTTGGATTTTCCCTTGGACGGGGGACTTGGTTTGGTCGGTAAAGGTACTGGGGCCCCCTGCCGCGGGGGTGGTCACCCCGGCGCACCACCTAAAAAGGATGTCCTCCATGGCGGGATTCCTGCTCCACTGTTTCCCCCAGTCTTTTTCGGGCACCCAACGCTGTTTGCTTTTTGGTGTCTCTCTTCAGAAAAAACCTTTGTTTCACCCAAGGGGAACATCCAGCAGCCCTTGGAAAAACTGCAGCAGTTCTATGAAAACCCTGTTTTTTTTTTTTTTCTCTGACCATTTTGGTGAAAGTGCCACGTAAAAAAGTGCCAACCGGGTTCTAGTAAAGTGCCAATTCCCCCCACGGCTTTTCCCCTCCCCCCATATTTTGGCGGCCGCTTAGTCTGGGACCCCAAATTTTGGGGCCCTGTTTTCCGGGGTTTCTCGTTTGGTTTTTTTGGGATCACCGCCTTGGTGGGAAACAATTTTGGGCCAAAAAAAAACCCTTTCCCAACCAGGGAGAATTTTTTAAAAACTGGCCTCGGGCCGTTTTTTTTGCGGAAACAAAATTTACAGAAAACAAAAAATCAAAAAAAAAAAAATTGGCCGTCGGCCCTCTAATTTTTTTCCCAAGGTACCCCCACCACTACCTTTTGGATTTGGCCCTTTACTGCCGCCCCAAACAACCACGTTTTCCAGCCCTGCTGGATTCGGCTTCCTGAAGGCAGCCACCTGCTTGCCTAAAAGCCTCGGGGGGCCCAGAGCTCTTTCCCCGCTCTTCTGGTTGATCCAAATCTCCGGGGGTAGAACCCCGCCCCCCAAACACCTGGGGTTTCTAGGGTTTTTTAGGCCCTCCAAGATGTCCCCAAAATCTGGGCTGGAACCCAAAGGGGCCCCAGAATGTTTGGGGGAAAACCACCCACCCGACACTATGAGGGTCCCCCGGAAAAAGCCACCCCATAATTAGCCCGCCTTGCAGCTATTTCTAGCCGCCCCAAAACCGTAAGTGACAGTAAATGGGCACTGAACACCAAAAAAGGTGGTTTTCCCCAAACCCAGCCCAGGTTTCCCCCGGGGGGCGCATCTAAAGAAGGTCTCCCGGCCCTAGCCCTCTAGTGGCAGGATCATGCGACTACCAGCGTCGCCCTGTCACAATATTTTTTACACTTATTACCCCAATTTTTGCTAAACTTTCTGGGTAAATTTCAGTTTAACCCCCGTTTCCCTTTTTTTAAATTTTTTTGCCGCCCTTTTTTACCTGTTTTTAACCTCTACAAAGTCTTTCCTGTGCCCCCTGGTGGGCCCAAAAGTGGGACCAAATTTTCCTTTTGTGGTCTAACCCCGGGCTCATATTGGGGGGAGAATAATTTTCCCCTCATGTGCAAACTATGGCCCCCTTTTTAAAACCCTACCCCCAATCCTATTTGCCCTTGGGGAGTTGCCCGCCCGTCACTGGCTTTCTACAGTTAAGTTTTCTGTCCACCGGATTTCCCCAAATCCTTCTTTTTCCCGTCCCCTCTTTTCCACATTTTTAAACCCCAAAGGGTTTTTCCCTTTTTTTTTTGTTTTTAAAAACTTAGTCATGGAATGGATTTTTCCTCCCCATGTGCATAACCTTGCATTTATCTGTGTTAAACCTCATCTGCCATTTCTCTGCCCAGGCCTCCAACCTATCCAGATCCCTTTGTAATAACACATTATTCTCTACTGTGTGGATTCCTTTACAGAGCTTAGTATCATCTGCAAAGATCGATATTCTACTGTGCAATCCATGTGTAAGATCATTCATGAAAATATTAAAGAGATTAGGGCCCAATACTGAACCCTGTGGTGCCCCACTAGTAACAGGGCTCCAGTCTAAGTATGTACCATTAATCACCACCCTTTGTTTTCTATCACTGAGGCAGTTACTTACTCAATCCATGTCCTTACTCTGCTTGTCTTCAGCAAACTGTGTGCAGGCTTTCTTGTGCATCATATTTAGAAGAGACTTCCTTCTGGGATGACAGCCATGCAGACCAATTTGATGAGGTGTGCAGCGTATGGTCTGAGTCATGACAGGTTGATCCCCTCCAACCTTGTAACCTCTGCAGCAATGCTGGTAGTATGCATAAGTCTATTTTTAAAAGACAATCTCTGGATGTAACCCTGAGCACGTGCACTCAGCTCCTTTGGTCGACCATGGTGAGGTCTGTTCTGAGTGGAACCCGTCTTGTTAAACTGCTGAATAGTCTTGGCCACCGTGCTGCAGCTTGGTTTCAGGATATTGGCAATCTTCTTATAGCCTAGGCCATCTTTATGTAGAGCAACAACTTTTTTTTTCAGGTTCTCAGACAGTTCTTTGTCATGAGGTGCCATGCTGAACTTCCAGTGACCAGTATGAGAGAGTGGAAGAGCAATAACACCAAATTTATCACACTTGCTCCCCATTTACATTAGAGACCTGGTAACACTAATGAGTCACATGACACCATGGAGGGAAATGGAAAATTGGGCACAGTTTGTCTGTTGTCACTTAGGGGTGTACTCACCATTGTTGACAAATCACAGAAAAAGAACACTATCTAAGGCCCTACTAAAAATAACTTAATATTTACGCTTTATAACACCATTATACAATAACTCTCAAAGCAATTTACATACAAACTTTATAATCTCAAATTTTCATATAAAGAGGTTTTTTCAAAGAGACATAGTACATAGATCCATAGTTGTTTGTACAATTTGATGTGTCATAACTCACGTTTAGCAGATTCAAAAAGGCAATTTCTCACACCATCAAATGGAAGATGAGACTCCAAATATCAAAATCAGGTGATGATCCCAAATATACGGCTCCGGACCCTCATTATGACTACTTATCCACAAAACACTAATAAGACAGACGTAACGACGTCCCCAAAAAAGGACGGGGCCGTCCTTTTTGGGACGCTTACTCTGTCTTATGTGAGGTAAGAGAATAGGGATCGGCGTTATTTGGGACATCCTGATTTTGATATTTGGAGTCTCATCTTCCATTTGATGGTGTGAGAAATTGCCTTTTTGAATCTGCTAAACGTGAGTTATGACACATCAAATTGTACAAACAACTATGGATCTATGTACTATGTCTCTTTGAAAAAACCTCTTTATATGAAAATTTGAGATTATAAAGTTTGTATGTAAATTGTTTTGAGAGTTATTGTATAATGGTGTTTTAAAGAGTAATTATTAAAAGTTATTTTTTAGTAGGGCCCTAGATAGTGTTCTTTTTCTGTGATTTGTCTTTAGTTTGGGCTTTCTGGCGAGTCCCCGCCATTATTGGGATAATCTGTGATTTTATTCACCATTGTTGCCAGCGGTTTAGACAATGATGGCTGTGTGTTGAGTTATTTTGAGGGCACACCATATACAAGCTGTATACTGACTTATTTACATTGTATCAAAGTGTGATATCTTCAGTATTGTCTCATGAAAAGATAGAATACAATATTTACAAAAATGTGAGGGGTGTACTGACTTTTCTATGATCCTGAAGGTGAATGCTCATTTTTCTTTTCATGGTTCCATAATTTTAGCAAGTGGTTGTATCAGAGGAAACACTCATAGGTTGTATTATCCAGCATGTCTATGTATGACTAGCTTTGCAATTAATATGTTTTGTGACTGATTCTATTTTTTATGAAACCTTTTCTAAAATTGTCAGTACTGATAAATGTTTATCTTACCACAGCAGATGGACTGACTAACCAGAGTAGTTTGGACGGACGTCTTCTTTTATCTTCAGATTATGAAATAGAAGATAAGCACAACGTCGTTTCTCCAGAAGATAACCTCATTGCTTCAATTATTTATCCTGCAATTCACAGTTCGGAGCTATCATCCGATCCCTTTTTTCCCGACAAATTCAATCTAATTTTACCTGGTGCGCATCCTAGAGACAATCAAATGTTTCCCTGCCCTGAATGTGGCAAATGTTTTAGCAAAAAAGTTAACCTAGTTTCTCATCTGAAGAGTCACTCGGCAGAGAAACCATATTCATGTTCCGAGTGTGGTAAAAGTTTTGCTCATAAATCAGTGTTGGTCAGACATCAAAAAATTCACTCGGGGGAGAAGCCGTTTGTGTGTTCTGAATGCTGGAAGTGTTTCGTACAAAAATCTGATCTCATTTATCATCAGAGACTCCATACGGGAGAGAAACCCTACCCGTGTTCATATTGCGGGAAATGCTTCAGTCACAGATCGGTGCTTGTCCGCCACCAGAAGATTCATACAGGGGAGAAGCCTTATGTTTGTCCTCGTTGTGGGAAATCTTTCATACAGAAAACCCATCTGAAGAGACATCAGAAAATACATGCTCGGGAAAAGCCATATCTGTGCTATGAGAAGTGCTTTGGTAAAAAAGCCAGCCTCATGGCCCATCCTCCGAATCATACATTTGACTGCCCGTTTCCTTACTCTGAATGCGGAAAATGTTATATCCAGAGATCCGAACTGATTTATCAACAGAGACTTCACACAGGCTAAAACTCTGTATCCAATATTACATAGAACGCGGCCTACATTAGGTTCTTCATATGGAAAATGTACTAGAGACTTCATATAGGCTTCCCGCTTATTTCCTGTGGGAAATGTTCTAGCTATAGAGACGTCACGTCGGCTAAGCTCTGCCTACAGCTCCTTCACATTGCAATTTCCTGGATACAAAACCTACATAACGGCTAAGCTCTACTTCCAGGTTGTTTACATGTGATATGTTAAGGTGAACTGAACTTTTCCCGTTACATTGAGACTTACAATTTTCATATACCTCATGATGCCATCGGATTGACAGACTTTAGACTTAGAAGAGTCAGTATTCAAGGCACCTCCACCAAAATGCATAAAACCCACCTGCTGTGTTAGCTAATTTCTAGTAATTTACAATTACCTGACATTCATGGGTTATACTAAGATCATGGACCCTTAATGGTGACCACTTATATTCAGCTGCATAGATCATGAAGATAAGGTTAAAGGGGGTTTTGCCACGATGTAATGTTGACGTGGGATCCTCCAAAATGGGTATTTAATCCCTTTTCTAAATATATGTGATTACAAAAATTACAGCCTGAGAGAGCTACAGGCTGCCTTACCTGCCCTTAGTTACTTAAAAGCTTCTATTAGATACGACCTGACAAGAGCTGCTGCAGAGCACACTTCTTATCTGATGAAAGGGAGCTGAAGAAGCTTTCAAGGCATCGGGTAGAAATATGTTGTCTTTTGTATATAGAATCCACTAGTTGTAGTGTGATTATCTGAGTAGATCCCTGCTTTATCTGATGACAGAGACATGAAGAAGCTTTCAAGCTGCTGTAGAGAAAAGGTGTTGTCTTTTGTATACAGAATCCACTAGTTGTAGTTTGATTATTTGAGTGAACATTTCACACGATCCCTTATGCACGGCTCTGTGCTCTGGCTGTGTCTCTCTCTCTCTCAGCTCAGCATGGCTTGTTTACATTAGATTCTTAGCAGATAAGGCACGTCCTGGCAAAACCCCTTTAATATTAGGTCAACTTTTTTTTTTCAGTGATCTTTACAAATCATAGTCATTTTACTTAAAATCTCAAAATATAACCTCCTATATGGATATTGAAAATCGCTTGTTTGAAAAAAAAAAAATCTCCCAGTATTTTTTATTGGAATCGTGACTGGTGCAGCGGTGAGAAATCTGGGCTCCCAATAGGAGCAGGGTAGTAACAGGGTGTTATGTGATCTGTTATAACAATAGAAAGCTTTTTGAGTAATAGCTCGGCCCCATAAAGAATCCTCCATCTGTTTAGCGTAAACAAATTACTTTAACTGGAATATCTGTAGTTGTAGGAACAAGGTGAAAGGTAAGTCCACTTAGATCCATCAACATCCATTTCTGATGTCACAACTACCATGATAATGTCACAATTGAGCCCCATTAAAATATACCTTTTAATAGATAACTTTAAAAATAAAAACAAACTAACATTTACCCTACAAATTCCCTAAAAAAATCAAAACCCTGCCTATTATTTCTCTACCTGCTACCATCTGGGTCCTACTGCATCATCTAAGCAGCTTTGCTATCCATGTTTGGACTTTGGTGCATCATCTCATACGTACCTATCTGGGTATCATGAGTAAGGGGACATCCACACGTCATGGGTTTTTGGTGGTATTTTCAGACGGTTTTTGGATTTAAAATCCATCTGAAAACCGATTGTTAACCCTCCCCATAGACTTTAATAGAAAATCCACCCAGTAGTCTACACTGCATGGGGCAGATGTTCATACTGCCATCATTCCGAAAAACTCAGACCATGCACAATCTTGCGCCCGGTTTTTGGCCGGAAGGTGTGCTATTCAATGGATATAAGGGATGGCTGTATCGACAAACCGTGGACAGAACCGTCCCCCAAAATCATCAAAAGGCGATAAAATACCGTCTGGATTCTTAAACAGATGCTGTGTGGCCGTGCCCTAATCATTTCACACTGGTGCTGTGGGATATTATTGTCCCTGTGCATTATTGTAGTATTTTGCAACTATTCAATTCCTGATGAATTGACTGGATTGTTGGGGAAACACGTTGAAATGTATGCTATTAATGCTATTATACAGCTATGAAACGCATGCTACTACTGATGCTGTTTCGTCCTGAAATATAGACAGCATTATTGCACTGATTTATGGAAAAAATGTTTTTGTGCACACAGCACATCATTTCTTTTTATCTGTTATTTTGCTATTGTTGATACAGTGTCGATGTTACAAAATTCTTTTCCATGAACCAACGTTAACCATTTGTTCTATGGTGATACTTCAGGACTATTAGGTCGTGTTCAGACGGCCTATTCAAGCCGTAATTGCGGGCCGGATCCCGCCCGCAATACGGCTTGAATAAGGGGCGGGGGCGCGGCGGCGGCGCTGCCCGCCGGCCCCATAAACTTGCATTATCCACGGCGCGTACGTGCCGTAAATAATTGACATGTCACTTTCTCCCCGCCCGGCGGATTCGCCGAGTGGTAAGGAGCGACGGAATCCACTGTTCTCTATGAGAACTGTGGATTACCGTAATGGCTGGGATGGATTGGAGCTGTACTGAAGCGCAAATCCGGCGCGCAGTACGGCTCCAATCCGCGCCGAAATAAGCCGTGTGAACATGGCCTTAGGGTCTCTGGTTAGGGGGAGGTTCCTGTATGGGGACGCCCTTATCGGGACGATTGCTCTAGCTTGATTTCTTAGGGAATTTGTAGGGTAAGTGTTAGATTGTTTATATTTTTAAAGTGAGCTATTAAAAGTTAGAGCATACAAAAAGTATAAAGTGGCTTACCCATATAATGATGCAAATATTAGTCCCATGTGCCAGTTGTAGTCATCCTCCACCTGCTGTAATCTTCCCCATCCATCAACGGGTATAACCGCAACACTTGTAAATGATCCAGTGGGATTTTGAGGGTAAAATTTCTCTTTATTTTATAGAAATTTCAGGAGTAAACATGTTCACAGGATTATGGAGTCATTCCCGGGTTGCTGGATCATACCATACCTTTTTCTACTAAACATGTTCATAGACACCCGCTATGCGTTTCAGACCATGTGGGACCTTCTTCACAGCGATAATAAGGAGAGATTTTTCCCTCTAAACCTCACTGGATCATTTACAAGTGTATTTATTATAAGGTATCTTTTTAATGGGAATCAGTTTTTCTGTCATATATATCCCTGATTTTGTGACAAATCACTTTTTATTCACTTTGTGGTTTTTCAATCCACATAAAATACCAAAATATTGTTTCTGTGAATTAAAAGTACAGTTCCCAACTTTACGGTGGTCTGCTACCTTAAAGGGAACCGGTCACATAGGTTATGCCCCTCTTGCTGAGGACAGCACAAGCTATTGTCAGTCAGACCTGCTGTTTCCAGCATTTAATGCTTAAATCTTATTCATGAGCAGGTATTAGCCCCGCCCACCAAAGGCTAGCCCCACCCACTGAGTTATTCACATGGTTCTACCTATTCAAAGTAATAGGTTAGACCAGGCATCCTCAACCTGCGGCCCTCCAGCTGTTGGGAAACTAACAGTTTCCTAACAGCTGGAGGGCCACAGTTTGAGGGTGCCTGGATTAGACAGTTGGGGGTGGGCAGGTCTAGTCTCAGGTGGGCAGGGCATTAAAAATCTGACTTTTCTGGCTGAAAACTGCAGGTTTGAGCATTAAATTCTCTAAAACTACAGCATCTTACATAATACGGGACACAGCGCTGGAAACAGCAGGTCTGACACTAGCTTGTGCTGTCCTCAGCAAGGAGGGCATTAGCTATGTGACAGGTTCTCTTTAAAGGGAACCTGTCAGCTACTTTATGCTTTCGAACGACAGACAAAATGAAATAGCTGCAGGTTACCAAGTCCTAGCCATTGTTACCCTGAAACACTGTGGCGTTTTAGGGTAAAGCACACAGTGAAGATGGGCCAGGTATAGTAAGTGGCTTCTCCCTGCTCCAGCTTTCTCCAATGTTTGTCTCTAAGGAGAGAGCTACCAGGCTAGCTTTGAGGAGCGGCGAGAGGCCACACAATGGAGTCATCTCTTTCGGTTTTGGCAGCTTCTTCCTGTACCTAGCCCAACTTCCAGGTAAAATCCACAAGGTGGGGAACGCGTAACCTGCAGATATTTCATTAAGGCAGCATAAATGACCTCACAGTTTCCCTTTTAGGGTATGTTCACACAACGTTTTGGATCCGTTTTTTGAACCGTTTTTCACTAGAAGAACGCATTGAAAACTGCATCCTAAAAACGTATCCAAAAACACAGCAGTTAAGGTTGTAGTTTGAAAAGGTTAGACTCTTTAGTGTAATATACGTTACCCTTACATATGTATGTATGTATGTAAGGGTATGTAATATACTAGATCAGCCCCTAGAGGTCTAATTTGATCTAGAAGAACTGTTTGAACTTTAATTACCTACATTTTCACTTAGAGTGGAAAGTGGTTAAGTTTAGTGTAAGATGATGCCTAATTGAGGGCGCTATAACAGCATTTTACATGTGTTTAAGATGATGCCTAATAGAGGGCTCTATAACTGCAAGCATTTTACATGTGTTTTCTACGAAGCCTATTAGAGGGCACTATAATAGCATTTTCATGTGTTTAATCTTATAAATCACTTTTTACATGTATTGAATTATATAAAATAATACATTTATTAATGTTTTAGATAATTTATTATAGAATGTTGAGTGGTTTAAGTTTAATACTAAAACCACTCAACATTCTATAATAAACTATTTATCTAAAACATTAATAAATTTAATATTAAAAACTTCTATACTAAAAAAACTGCTTTTATATGATTCAATACATATAAAAAAGTGAATTATAAGATTAACCCCTTACCGTCAGAGCCAGTTTTGACCTCTCTGACAGAGACCCATTTTTTAAATCTGGCATCTGTCACTTTATGTGAGAATAACTTTTTGACACTTTTAACTATCCATGTGATTCAGAGATTTGTTTTCTTGTGACACATTGTGCCTTAAGATAGTAAGAAATTTTGGTCCAAAAAGTGCTTGTTTATTTGTAAAAAAAAAAAAAAAATCAAAGTATTGTGAAAAATGTGAAAAATTTACCAACTTCAAAAATTTCTGCATGTAAGACAGATAGTTATTCCACTCAAAATAGTTTATAACTAGCATCTACCATATGTCTACTGTAGGTTGGCATCATTTAAATGTCTTTTTTTTAACTGACATTAGGGGGCTTAGTAGTAATTTTAAAATTTTCAAAAAGATTTACAATGTACATTTTTTTAGGGACCAGCCCAGTTCTAACATGACTTTGATTGCCTGTATGTTAGGTACCCCTATAAAGGACTTTGTCTAAGAACCTACACCCCTTAAAGTATTCAAAATAGCATTTAGGAAGTTTATTAACCCATTAGGTGTTTCACAGGAATTAAAGTGGAGGTGAAATTTCAAAATTTCACTTTTCTTGCAGATTTTCAATTTGTATCCATTATTTACAAGAATACGGTAGATGTGATCAGGGAAATGCAACTTAATATTGATTCCCCAGATTCTGTGGTGTTCAGAGATATCACATATGTGGCCCTAGCGCATTATTTGGCTCAACCACAAGCCCCAGAGTAGGAGGAGCACCTACCGCACTCTGGGGTCTCATTTTCATTACGACTTTATTTAGACGCTATTTCAGGTTTGCGGACACCCTAAGGTGCTAAAACTTAATAAACACCCCTAAAAATACCCCAAATTGGAAACTACATTCCTTAAGGAATATATCCAGCGGTGCAGGGGGTATATCGACCCCACAGGTGTTTCACACATTTTTTTAGCGTTAGACTATGAAAATGAACATTTTTTTTTTCCAACAAAAGTTTTATTGTGTTAAACAATATTTATGCATCGCTATCTTCATAACTTTTTATTTTTCCGTATGCAGAGCTGTGTAAGGACTTTTTTTGCTGGATGAACTGATTTTTTAATTGGTACAACATTGGTGTTTATATGAGTTTTTGATCGCTTTTTATTCCATTTTGTGTGCTGTAGGATGAAAAAAAATCGCAATTCTGTGACTGCTTTTTTTTTTTTGTTACGGCGTTCACCACATGGGTTAATTAATATGACAGATGTATAGGGTGGGTCGTTATGCACGCAGCGATACCAAATATGGGTACTTTATTTTTTATCTTTTTTGGAGCGATTGGCGTGTGTTTTTTATTGTATTTTTTGTGTTTTTTTTTTGTTTTTTTATTTTTTAATTACTTTTTCACATTTTTTCACTTTTCCCCAGTGGGGATTTGTAACTGCAATATTCAGATTGCTGTTACAATGGTAGACCAGTACATAGCATTGCTGCTGTGTACTGGTCGCCATGGTAACTGCCGAACACCATGCCCACAGTGCTTTCAGGAAGCATCTGGGCTGTCGGGTAAGGGACCAGCGAGCGGCGTCTCCATCACTCGCTGCGCCGGATTGCAGGCAGAAGGAGCTCACTCCTCCTGCCTGCAGCTTCATCATCGCGACCATAACGGCTCACTCCAGCCATGGGTGATGCGGCATGATACCAGCGGTAATTTATCGCTGGTCCCATGTCGCAATTGTGCGGTGCTCGCCTGTAAGCCCGTACGATTGCCAGGACATATGCATATGTCCATTTGTGGGAACACACTTCCCACTAGGATGTATGCATACGTCCAGTGTTGGGAAGGGGTTAAACACATGAAAATGCTGTTAGCGCCCTCTATTAGGCTTTTTAGGAAACGTGTAAAATGCTTGCAGTTATAGCGCCCTCTACTAGGTTTCGTAGGAAACACATGTAAAATGCTTGCAGTTATAGTGCCCTCTATTAGGCATCCTCTGAAACACATGTAAAATCAAACAGTTCTTCTAGATCAAATGAGACCTCCAGCGGCCTATTTAGTGTATTACACGTCACATTTTAATCCAATGCGTTTTCGGTGCGCTTTTCGTATCAAAAGCGCCTCCAAAACGTACCCAAAAGTATGTTGCGCTTTTAGATCCACTTTTTGGTCTCCAAAAGCGAACTCCATTGTTTCCTATGGGGATTTAACTTGCATAAAATGCAAGTAGAAATGACATGTCAATTCTTAAAATGGATCCGAAAAACGCATTGAAAGACGCAAGTAAACACGCATCGGCGATCACTCGTCTGAACGGAGATGCGTGTTTTACATTAAAACCAATGTAAATCACACTGCACATTGTTAGACACGTTTTTTGGATCCGTTTTGGGTCCGAAAAATGGATCAAAAAACGGATCTTAAAAACGTTGTGGGAACATCCCCTTAGAGAGTGTGAATGGCCATCATACAGCAATTGAGATGGTACAGGTGTGGAAACCTTACTGCCATCTGCAGGGTCTATCATGACCATCTGCATAGGACTACTGAGGCCCATTGTAGAATAGCTAGAAGTCTGACTTTCAGATTAGTTACTGTGAATCTGACATGAAATATTTGGCGCAAGCAGGACTATCATAAGGCGCTAATACAGATTTGTTTTCTAACTTTAGGGTGCAAATTCAGAACTTTTCTTATAAAACTAGAATCAACATTAAAAGACTCAGTACAGTAAGATCAAGTTGTCTTCTTAGGGTATGTTCACACAGCGTTTTTGGATCCCATTTTGGATCCAAAAATCGCACCCAAAAATGCAGCGTCGATCGGAGCCAAAACGCATCTAACAGGTATGCAACACGCAGGTGCGTGTTTGGATGTGTTTTGGCTGCAGCAGGACCGCACCCTATAGCTTAAAATAGGGCTCCTGCTGCGTCTTTGGGATCAAGAATTGACATCACATTTCTTAGAACGGATCCAAAAGACGCAACAAGCAAGTAAACGCGCATCAGCGATCACTTGTCTGAACGCTGATGTGTTTACCATTGCAAGCAGTGTAAAACCCACTGCTATTTGTTCGATGCATGTTTGGGTCTGATAGATGGATCCAAACACGCATCTAATAACGTATGTACACACAGACTAAACACGCCGTGTGAACATACCCTTATGGCTCGTCCACACAATGAGAATTTCGAGTCGGAATCCACATGGATTCCAATTTAAAATGCTCCTTTAATACTGAAAGTAAGCCATTCCCAATGACCTCAACAGAAAATACGCGTTGTAGTTCGTACACAACATATTTTCAGTGATGTGTTTTTTTTAAACATTAAACTTAGAACATGTTCATTCTTACTATTGCTGTCAATGAGGATGGCTGCAATACTTGTGAAAAGCACTCCCAAAACATTTTTATGTAGGTTTGGATGTGGATCCATGTCCAAAACCACATAGAAGTGAATGGGACTCGATGCTGACATTTAAATCTACTGGAAATAAAACAACCTTAAATACAGAGGAAAGACTTGAAAAATGCTTCGTCCAACGTTACATAGTTAGTACGGTTGAAAGAAGACACGTGTCCATCAAGTTCAACCAAGGGTGGGGAAAATATGGGTGAGGGAGAGAGACAAGGACTTTAAGCCCAGCCTCCCCACTGGTTAATGCCCTGAAACCCACAAGGCATGAACCAATCTGCTCCAGTGGAGACCATATCTCTGACCCCAGAGCCTCCACCAGCCAGGATCCAGAAACTTACATCGCTACGTACGCATTAATATTCTTTAGTTCCAGGTAGGTATCTAAGCCTTTCTTGAAACTCTCTACAGTTCCTGCTGTGACCAGCTCCTCAGGCAGCTATTCCACAGATTCACAGTTCTTACAGTGAAGAACGCTCTTCTCCTCTGGAGATTGAATGCTTTTTTCTCTAGTCGAAGGGATTGTCCCCTACTTTTTGTAGGGACCATTTATATATTTATATAAATGAATCATGTCCCCCCGAAGCCGTCTTTTCTCAAGACTAAATAAGTTCAATGGTGCTAACCTCTCCTCATAACTAAGATGCTCCATTCCCCTTATAAGTTTGGTTGCTCGTCTTTGTACTCTCGCTAGCTCCATTACATCTCTTCTATAAACTGGGGCCCAGAACTGAACAGCATATTCTAAGTGAGGTCGCACCAATGCTTTATACAGCGGTAGAATTACATCTTTGTCCCGTGAGTCCAGGACTCTTAATACACGCCAATATCTTACTTGCCCTAGAGGCAGCTGATTGACATTGCATGCTGTTCTGTAGTCTATGATCTACAAGAACGCCCAAATCTTTCTCAACAAGCGATTCTCCAAGTTTTTCTCCCCCTAGGACATATGATGCCTGTAGATTATTTCTCCCCAGATGCAGAACCTTACATTTATCCACATTGAACCCCATTTGCCAAGTGGATGCCCAAGCACTCAGTGTGTCCAGGTCTGCTTACAATTTATGAGCATCTTCCATAGATTGCACTACCCTACATAACTTGGTGTCATCTGCAAAAATAGAAACCGTGCTATTGATCCCTTCCACTATATCGTTAATAAATACATTAAATAAGAGAGGAGCTAATACTGAGCCCTGTAGCACACCACTCACAACTGGGGACCACTCAGAGTAGGAGTCATTTACCACCACTCTCTGAGTACCATCCAGCAGCCAGTTTTTAATCCACTTACACACTGTTGTCTCTAACCTAATGGATTCTAATTTACCTAAATGCTTATGAGGAACAGTGTCAAACGCCTTTGCAAAGTCTAAAAAACACAATATCCACCGCTGCCCCGCTATCCAGAATTCTACTCAACTCTTCATAAAAACAGATCAGATTGGTCTGACAGCTTCTGTCCTTAGTAAATCCATGCTGGCAATCACTAATAATATTGTGTTTGTCAACATACTCCTGTATATAGTCCCTTATGGTTTTAAACGGCAGAATTTGATCATCCGAGTAAATTTTACTCCTCTGGACGTACCCTTAAGGTGTTACTTTACTTTTGCTCTCTACCCTGATCTTATCTTGTTGATAGAGAGAAATAGGTGCACACTGGACGGTACATTTGCCTGGCAATTATTGGAGGAAGGATGGAGAATCTCGTACTTGGAGCCTCTATAAGTGTAGAGAACCCATAGAAGGGATGACTTGGGGGCTATTTCTTGCTTCTTCAGGCCAGGTCACTCCATAAATAGGTTTGATGTACAGATTTCATGGCAGATTGTGATGTGGATTTAGCCACAGATTTCAGACATGGCATTGCAATGGATGAAACCTGCCACTTTCTGCATATTTGAAAATGTGCAATGTATATACATTGCATCCTTTTAAAAGGGTTTGACGACAAAGTAAAATCGATGTGAGAAGCTTGCAAATTAAATAATAAACATTTTCACCATTTTATCATTATCAAAAATTCTGCACCATTTTTGTTTTAGCTGCTCCCTTAGTGATGCATAGTGCACAGCTCGTCTCCAGGGGATACGACCATTGACAAGAGCTCCTCAGTCCTGGCCGCACATGCTCAGAAGTCACCTCTTCTGTCAGGCAGCTACTGTCAGTCTCTTCCATGCTTTGCAATCACACACAGTCACTGCTGAGCGAGTGTTCAACCCCAGGTGCTACCATTCTACTCCTGTCCTCTGTACTCCTCAGTAATTAGTCAAACAATGCAAATAAATAAAAGGAAAAACAAACCTCAATCAGGTATGTGCATTGAGACGGAAAAAAAAAATCCACGTTTTGCTCCTGCAGAGACCTGAACCTAGGAACCCTAATCTGAGAGGCAGAAATGCTAACCACTCAACTACATTGTAGCTACTCTCAGCTCTTTACATTAAAAAGCCATTTGTTTGACTAGAGTTGATGCCAAGCCTGCTGGGTCACAAAATATGCAGACGAACAATTCATACATGCCCCCTTTTGAACATACTGAAAGCTGAAGCAGGACAAACCCAACAATGAAATGCCTTTGTGGTAAAACGCCTTTAATGCTGTAAGTGAATGGGGTTTGTTAAACCAGAATTAAGATTGTACTGTACTGATTCTAAAGCAAAGATGTAATATGTGAACCAGCTTTACCATTAAGATAGGGTTGTCATCCCGTTTGTAAAAATCCCAAAAGGAAAATCAACCTTTTTATGTAGGGATATGGGAGTGAGGGATGTATAACTGCATAACTAGGTATATTTACCATTCAGCGACATTAGGTGACAGCTCCCTAGAGAGCTTTAATAGCAGCCCTATTGGTTGTCACATACAAATGTGTGATCATTATAAAGTGGATAGTGGTAAACTGGACAAATTTGTAGAAATTGTTTATGGGAACGAATGTCTTGTGCAATTTTTTGCTTGGTTTGTAATAGAAACTGTTAAGGAATATGTAAACAATTGTGGGATTGTACATAATAATAATTAAAATTTTAAAATATGTAGTGGTACTATGCATTTCTATGAGACTAACTGTGAACCACCCATACGAATGCATAGAGAGATTCACTTCTGGTTCACACAACCATGCTATGTGTCAGCAACTCAGAGTGCAGGTCATATGACTCTGTGGCAGCAGTGAGAAATCCTGTATTCAGCTGCAGGTAAGCAAAATTCTGGGGGACCCCTTTTGTATTTACGCATCTTCTAATGAGAAAAAGGGGGGGGGGGGGGAAATTGTGACATGAATTTTGTTTTAATTTCATCGCTAAAATCGGATTAATTATCAAAAATCTTCAAATTTCAAAAAGTGACCTTGATCTAAATACTTGAATGGATTCTTCACGAAATTAAACCAAACTACATACGGCAAAATATACAAATGCATTTTAAGAGCTAACTTAGGCATGCTAATGCAATTAATACATGAAACTTACTAAATTACAACCTTAGGTACAATCTAGCATGTTTTTTGATCAATATTTTACCCGTAATGTATAGCAGGGCAAAAAAACTTTCTTACTTTGGATCCCTTTACAAATTTAGTAGGTTTCCCCTTTAGAACCTCTTCAAATTTTTTTGGGGGGGGAAAAAAAAAAAGGGGCACCCCACCCGTAATCAATGGAGTCCATCAGGCACTGTTGGTGTCCACTGAAAAAAAAAAGTCTGGTTTCCCCCCCTGCCCAAATAGAAAAACCACTGGCCCCACCAAAGGGGAATTTTTATGCAATATATCAAAGAATTTTTTTTTTACCGCAGTATTTAAGGGCAGGATTTTAAAATCAAAAAGGGGAAAATTTCCCCTTTATATTTTCCCCCAAAAAAATGTATCTTTTTAAAACCCCAAGACCATGGAAAAAAAACAAATGTAATTTAGATGCGGTTTTTATGACCGGCGTTTTTGGCGTGCAAGCCTTTATCAAATACATTTTTTAAGTGAAAATAAAGTTATATAAAACCAAAGGGTATGGGGGTAAAGTAGAGGTCAAAAGATAACTGAAAATAACGTAAGGGGAAAAGGGACGTAAGGGGGAGAACCCCCCCTGCGAAAGGTGCGCTTTAGAAAAGGGGTTTTTTGGGGCAAAATGTCCGGGGAGGTTTTGTGGGAGCGCCCCTTTGGCGTCTATATAGACTTTTAATTTGGAGTTTGGGTTTTTCTTTCCCCAAAATTTTTTTTCCCCTTTACACTTTTATTTATTTAAAATTCCTTTAGGTGGGAAAATTTTTAAAGCAAAAAAATTTTTTAAACAAAAACCCCGGGGACTTTTTTCCCCAAGAAAGGCCTTTCCCAAGCACCCCAAAAATTTATGGTCCCTTTTTTTCTGGTTTTCCCCACCTTTGCCTTCATAAAAAAATGAAAGGGGAAATTCCCGGAGGGAGGGCACCTGTTGGGGTTTTTTTTCCCATTTTTTTTCCAATAATTTTCTTTGGCCTGCTTAAAACAGAAGGGAACCCAAATTTTAGTCCAACCCTTCCTTTTTATTCAAAAAAAAAATTTCCTGTATTAAAAATTTTCCCCCTTTTAATGAAGGGAAAAGGCTCTGTTCAACTGTGAAACCCTTTCTCTTCCCCTTTCCCCAAACGCCAAACCCCCAAAAGAGAACTCTGGGGGCGATTTAGTTTTCCTTAGCAGTGGAAATTTTAAATGGGGGGCTTTTTTTAAATCCAAACCCCAGTTACAGTCTGGGCTGTTATTTTGTACTGGAAAAAAATTTAAAAAACACCAGCAGCAGTTTAAATAATTTATGCCGGGGGGCATTTTAAAAGAGGGCTGGGGAAAAACCCAGGTAAAACCCCGTTCAAACTAGTCCTAAGTGTGCTGTTTCCCTTTTCCCGAACCCGTATGTTTGGGGAGCTCAGTTTTTCCCCGTAACAAGCCAAACTATGCCCCCCCGGCCCCCCCCCCTGCACAGTTTTAAAATCTCCCCAAAAGAAGGGAAAATTTCTACTAGATAATGATCTCTCTCTTTTGGAAAAAATGAAAAAATAAAAAACTGTCCCCCCCGTAATACTAAGGCCAAAACCCTCTTAAAAAGCTAATGTAATTTGAAAAA